>CAUYON010158702.1:0-16969 GCA_963573935.1 Arctocebus calabarensis | reverse complement strand
TTCTGTATAAAGGAAATTATGAACCTCTAAGAAAGGAAGTAGCAGAGGATATTAACAAATGGAAAAGCATACCATGCTCCTGGCTGGAAAGAATCAACATTGTTAAAATGTCTATACGTCCCAAAGCAATCTACCGATTCAGTGCCATCCCTATTAAAATACCAGCATCGTACTTCAAAACTTGTAAAAAATGATTCTGCATTTTGTATGGAACCAGAAAAAACCCCATATAGTGAAGGCAATTCTTAGTAATAAAAGCAAAGCATACCAGATTTTAGGCTGTACTACAAAGCCACAAAGTGGTCAAGTCAGCATTGCAGTATGGTGTTGGAACAAAAATAGATACATAGACATTTGGAATCAAAGTATCAATTACATTCAGATTAATATTATTAGCACAGGAAAAATCAGAACATATCCAGAAACAAATAATTGTTGCATTTATTTCTTTATGAGGTCTGGAACTTAGACTTTATTTATTTATTTAATGGATACAGATTAAGAATTTCCTTTATAAAAACAGATATTTTTATTTTAATGAAAGGTTAAATAGAATATTTATTTTCTCTCATTATTCTCAAAAAAGACCTATAATAGCTACCAACATTATACTAAACAATAGGACAAATTAGTTAAGTTAAAGATATACCAAATACTAATTAAAAGGTCTTAAACAAAGGAAAGAGCCAAAAAATAATTGATAGCAAACCTGAAAAGAAGGCCTAAAACAGATTTGACTCTGCATTATTAAGGAACACAGATTTTACTAGATTAAATATATGACACAACATTTTATTTTTAAAAAAAGAGAATTTTCTTTCCTTGTTTTTTTAAGTGATATACAATAGATGTACATATTTGGGGGTAACATATAATAATTTGATACATTTGAATAATCAAATAGAATAACTGTGATATCTATCACCTTAAATGTTTATATTTATTTATGCTAGGAACATTTGAACTGTTCTCTTCTAGCTATTTTTACATGTATAACAGTTATCCTTAAATTTCCTTTCAGTTCTTCATTAAAATCAGCTGAGTCATTCAAAAAATTTGAACTTTTTTTCATTACCTCACTTTTTTTTCTTAATTTGCATTTTCAATAGTAATTTCTATCCTATATTAAATAATATGGAGAGTTCCAGCTCATATTTGACATCATTATTTCTGTTATGTTTTTACAATGCCTCTTCACTCTTTTATTCAAATTCTATCTTTATCTTGTCCTTCTTCAGTACGTTCTGCTCCTTCATCCCTCTCATCTCCTTATTGGTTGAGCTGTCCTTTGGTTTGCTTTCAAATTCTTTTCTTCCACAATGGCAAACTTAAGAATTGTTTGCTCCCAATTACTTTTTTTTTTATTGTTGGGGATTCATTGAGGGTCTTGGTGTGTGCCACACCTTTTGGGGGGCAAAACACGATTGTAAGAGGGTCTTTTCCTAACAAATGCAACCAGTGTAACATGGTTTCTTGTACCCTCAATTATGTGCATTTTATATCTTTGTGTTAATCTATGCTTCTCTATGAGGGCTTCTTCTCATTTTCTACTTTCCCTAAGTGCATGACCCAAAACGTAACAGTATCGATGTGCTTATAAACTTGCTTTGACTTTATCAGACCCAAGGTTTGAATTAGAGTCTGTGAAGGTGGCCCCTGAAGGTAATTAATCAATAGGCACATGGCTCTTCCTGGTTCATCTCATCTTCACAGGAGAGTTTGAGCCACTAAAGAAAAAGAAGCTGCTGCCTGAATACATTCCATTTTTTAATTGTTATTTTTCCATAATAAATAGAACAAGACAACAGGACCAGAAGGAATTCAGCTAAGGAAACATTCCGTGTTTACATGACCCGTTTTCATGACAATGGCCAAATAAGAGAAGAGCTCAGGGAAGCAATCTTCATACCTAGAATGCCAAGGAAAAGAGGGCAGAAAACTGGGAGTTCAAGCACCCTGAAGACATAAATTTTGTGACTTAAGTAGGTGTGTGAAGAAGCTAAAAGTAATTTTATTTCTTTTGTTACGCACTTGATTTGTGTTAAGAACAATCAGTACTCTCACATAATTAAAGCAGTTCTGACATTTGGTGTGTTTGATTGTTGGGCTATGCACAGAATGTTCTTACTGTCTTTGTTAATGTATTTTGAATAAAGATGGGTTTTATATTCATTCTGACCTTGTGATACTACCTTGAGCTTCACAGTACTGAATAAAAAGATAAGGAAACTTTACAGTGATCAATCTTGGCTATTAATGAAAAAAAATTGCTCATTGCCAAAAGGATAATGCATTTTGCACGACTCTAAACTGAGTGACAGTTTATCCTGTTAAAATTATTTTTGTAGGGGCAATATGGCCTCAGGAAATATCTGTCATCTTGTGATTCCTGTGGATATGGGCATATTACTCATGATTTAAAAATGTTTTAGGGAAATAAAATTAGTGACATTTGTCAATATTAATCTAATCCTTCCCTTTTTGCACTCTGTAAAGAAGAGAAACATGCATATGGGATTTCAAGAAAAAGAACATTTAATTTTTCAAAAAAGACATATTTGTCTTTGGAATGAATTATATTTTTTCTTCCAAGAATATTTCCTGTACTACACATGTTTTGTTCAGGATTAAAGTAACAGTTAACTATCCTTCTATTCATAGTATAATAGTTTGGCAACTTTGCTTACAACCTTCAGAACATGGCTAAGAAATGATTGTCCAATATTGATGTGATAAAGTCTATATAGCACGTTCAGATATTTCTTCAATGGATATCATCACAGGCCCTCCATCAGGTTTGTTTACATCTAATTTATAAATAGCTATTATAGCTGTTGTAAAGTAGGGGAATTTGATTAGACAGACAAAAGAGACTTCAAATAAATTTCTTAGAAGCACAGACGTACTCCATGGTGTTAGAAGATCAATATTCACGTATTCAACAGTCACTACCTGGGCATGGTCGCAAGCATGAGTCACAGCACAAAGTCAAATACAAGTGGGACCAGGTGAACCAGTAACACACCAAATTCAGTGCTCACAGAGAGAATACATCACTTTTGCTTATATGTTAAATGAGTTTTAAAAACAGAGATGCTGTGTCTGTCCTAGAAGTACTTGGAATTAAGACAGTGGGTCCTAAGAAAAGCCTTACATGTCTGTGGTCCCTTACCTCTAAGGCACAGGTCACTACCAGTCCACAGCATGCGAGCAACCAGGCTGCACAGCAGGAGATAAACAGTGGGCAAGCGAGGAAAGCTTTCTCTGTATTCCCATTACCACCTGAGCTCTACCCCCTGTCTGATCAATATATTCTCCACGTGTGAGGGATCATGGTTGCACGCTCCTTAGGAGAATTTCATACCTGGTGATCTAAGGAAATAAGTAACATGCTTCAAGTGTCACCGTCTCTCATCATCCCCAGAAGGGACCCTCTAGTTGCAGGAGAACAAGCTCAGGGCTCTCACTGATTCTGCATTATGGTGAATGGTATAATTATTTGATTATACATGACAATGTAATAATAACAGAAATAAAGTGCACAATAAATGTAATGTACTTGATCATCCCCAAACCATCCCTCCTCCTTCACCTCCCAGTCTATCAAAAAAATTGTCTTTCATGAAACTGGTCCCTGGTCCCTGATTCCACCCAGTGTGGGGGCTGCTGCTATAAATCATACAGCAATTATTCCCAAAGACCCTGAGTCATCAAATAAAAAATAAAAATCAGGAAGAGGGTGTGCTATTTGAAAAGGCATGGAACCTGACAGTCCATTTTACTACAATTACATCCTCTGTGGAAAGATCATTTTCCCAAGTGAAATCAGTTCCCAGGGAGCTCTGATGTCTCTGAATATACAGCTATTTATGTTCCCTGAAGATTTTGGTAGCGAGAGGGGGACAGGTAGAGAGGAGTCTGTTGAAAGTGAGCTATAAAACACAAATATTTGTGTTATTAGCTGAAGACCCAACTTTATTGTGATTTCCTTAGTTTTTACCTAATATCTTCTTTCTTTCTGTTTCAGGATTCTAAGCAGGATGCCACATCGTGCTTATTTGTCATGACTTCTTAGATGCCTCTTGGCCATGACTATGGCTCAGACATCCCCTGTGTTTGACAAGCTTCACAGTTTTGAGGAGACATATTTTATAGCACACCTTTCCTTGGAAGTTATCGGATGTTCTTGCTATGATCAGACTAGAACTGTAAGGTTTGGCCAGGAAACTCACAGGATAAAGTGCCATTTTCATCACTTCATGTTAAAGATACATGCTATCACGCGGTTTAGCACCATTAATGTTATTTTGGATTAGCCTGGGGAGACTGCCAGATTTCTCTGCTGCAAAATTATCCTTCGTCCTTTCCATCCTTTATTCTGTGGGAAGAAGTCACTATGTGTGATCCCTCCTGAAGGTCTGAGTCTCAAATGACGTCCCGTCCTACCTTACAGGGATTATGTTTTAACCTCCTTTTGGTGGAAGTATCTACTTAAAGTATTCTGAGTACTTCTACAAGGGATATTTGTCAATTCTCACTCTTATTTACTTGTTTATTTTATCCTTTATTCATATTAGTATAAATTTATAGACTTTTATTTTATACTTTGAGTCATAATCCCATTTGATTTATAATTACTTCCTAAATTCTTCGAGATTTAACCCTTGGAAACTCTTTCAACAGTTTTCTGTGGCCCACTGGCACAGCTCTTGCAATGGACAAAAAACTTATTTGCAGTACTTCCTTAATTTCTAGGAGTAAAAAAATGTTCCAGGCTTATCTTACGTATTTCTTGTCTCATTCCTAGAAACAGCTATTTTTCCAAGGAGGCAAGTATTAGAAATGAAGATCTGAACAATAGGGATGCTCCTTATTACTGAGTTGTTCTTACCCTGAGCCCTTCTCAGTGATAGAGCAAGGAAACATATTAACCTGTGTGTATATGCATATTAATATTCTATATTTAGCCATCTGTATTTCAGTCAAGTTAAACGTGTTCATATCAATGCCTCCAACTCTAACCCAATACCAAATGGACCATTTTAGCCTTTCGTCTTTGCATACCTGTAACTTCCCTCTCCAGCAGTGAGAAACTCGGCTTCCAACATTCATCATCCACTCAGCGTTTTAGTTTCAGAATACACATGTCCTGTTATCAGAATCTTATTCCACCCGATTGGGATACAACTTAACCAGCTAGACCAGACTAGAGCTATGATGCCATTGGCCTTTGGTCCTGTGCTTTCTACTCATTCCTGGAGTCATTTAGGTCAGGATCTTTTCCCATCCCTACCTTCAGTGAAGGCATTTCATTCATTTCTAACATCATTAAGTTATTTTGTCATGTTCTGTATTCCATTCCTGAATCCCTTGATCTCCTAAATGATATTTTAAAATTTGCATCAAGTTTCACTCTCTGTGCTTTGAAGTTTCGTTGGTTTTGACAAATGCATACAATTATCACACAGAACGGTTTCACTGTCCTGGAAATCTCCCCTGGGCTTCACCTGATATTCAATTCTCTTCCCACTTGCTCAATGCTTGGCAACTGTTGATCTTTGATTTGTATTTCTAATTTTGCCCTTTTCAGACTCATATAAACCCTGTCTAGTAGAATCATATAGTAGACAGCATTTTCAGACTAGCTTTCTTTCTTAAGCAGCATATATTTAAGATACAGCTATATATTTTAGTGGCTAGTGGCTTGATAGTGCATTTCTTTTTTTTCTAAATCATAAAATAATATTTTGTTGTGGGATATACACAGTTTGTTTATCCATTTACCTATCCAAAGGTATCTTGGTTAGCCCATTTTGGGTAATTATGAATAAAATTGCTTGAAACATTCATGTGAAGGATTTTGTGTAGATAAAAGTTTTCAAAGCAGTTGAGTAAATACCTAGGATTATAATTACTATGTTGTATGATAAAACCATACTCAGTTTTGTGAGAAATTGTCTCCCAAAGTAGGTATGTCATTTTCTATTCCCAATAATATTGAATGAGAGTCCCTGTTGTTTTAATTCTTATCAGCAATTAGTATAGTCAGTTTTTGAAAGATTTGAGTCATTCCCACAAGTGTGTAATGATATTTCATTGTTGTTTAAATTTATATTTCTTACGACATTGTTGATCATCTTTTCTTATGCTTATTTGGCATCTGCATATCTTCTTTGGTGAAGTGTTTGTTCAAATCTTTTGCCCATTTTCTACTCTGAATGTTTCCTTATTGAGCTGCGACAGTTCTTTGTATATTTTTCACATAAGCCCTTCTGCAAAAATTACTCCCACTGTTGGAGTTGTCTTTTCATTTTCTTAACAATGACATAAAATTTTAATTTTAATAAACCCAACTTATCCATTCTCTCTTTCATGAATTGCACTTTTGGTTTTTTACCAAAAATCTCATTAGCAAACCCAACATCTCATAGACTTTCTTCAATATGTTTTTCTAGAAGTTTTAAAGTATTTCATTTTACATGAGATCTATGATCCAGTTTGAGTTCAGTTGGGGTAACATATATATATTTGTGTCTACGTTTAATTTTTGCATATGGGCATTCTAATGTCCCTACACCTTCTTAGTGCATTTCTTCTTTTTTATCATGAAATACTATTCTTTTTTTTTTTTTTTTGCAGTTTTTGGCCAGGGCTGGGTTTGAACCCACCACCTCCAGCATATGGGGCCGGCGCACTACTCCTTTGAACCATAGGCACCGCCCAATATTATTCATTTTTATCATGAAATATTATTTATTTCATGATTAAAATGTTCCCTATACCATTTGTTGGAAAGACTACCTTTTCTTTGTTGAATTGCCTTTGTGAGTTTTGTCAAACCCACTTGACTATATTTGTGTAAATTTATTACTGGGCTCTCTGTTCTGTTTCCTTTCAACTATGAATCTGTTCTTTCACCAGTAACATACTATCTTGATTACTATAGATTTTTAGTAAGTTTTGAAATCAGGCAGTGTGAGTCCAACAACTTCATTATTCTTTAGTCCTGTGCTCATAAATCTAGGTATTTTGCCCTGCTATATGCACTTCATTAATACATGAAAAATGGCATGCTGATATTTTCATCAAGGTTGCATTGCATCTGTACATCAGTTTAAGAACTAACTTTTTAACAAAATGGAATCTCCCTGCCCATGTAGGAAATCCATAAAATGTGACTCTCTTTACTTAGATCTTCTTTGATTTCCTTCACAGTGTTTTGTACTTTCTGTATCCAGATCCTCTACATATTTCTGCCTAAGTATTTCATTTTTTTGTTTTATTGTAAATGATTTTTTTTAATTTTACATTTCATGAGTTCATTGGTTATTTTTCTTATTTAGCCTGTTGATATAGCTATATTTTGAGTGGTTTTTTAAATGCAAAACCAGCCTTGCTGACTTGGAATAAATCCCACTTCATCAATGCATGCATGAAATTATTGAATTTCAATTGCTAACATTATGTTGAGAATGCTTGCATCTATGTTCATGACAGAACTTGGTCTGTAGTTTTTTTTACCACCAATGTCCTCATTTTTTTTGAACACCATGATCAACTGACTTGTTTTAATTGACAATTATCAAATACACTACTCCAAATCATCAGAATACACTTTCTTCATATTCATAGATGGAACATTCACCAATATTAGACCATATTAAGGACCATACATCACACTTGAACAAATTTAAAATAATAGAAATCTAAGAAAGTATATTTAGAGTAATGTTGACCCCATACAATGAGTTAGGAATTTTTCTTTTTATTTCTATTTTTTGGAAGAAGTTGTGAAAAGTTTATATTATTCTTTCTTACATTATTATTACAAATAACACATAAAACCAACCAGGTTTAGTGCTTTCTGTTTTTGAAGGCTTTTATCAATAATTTAATTTAATAGATATTGAGTTATTCAGTCAATTTCTCCTGTGTGAGTTTTGGTAGTTTTTGTCTTTGAAAAAAAAAATGGTCCATTTCATCTAAGTCCTCAAAATTTGCAGGCATAGAGTTATTTATAACATTCTTTCATTATCATTTTCATGTCATGTGATGAGAAGTAATAGTGCCTCTTTCATTTCTGATTTTGGTAATTTGCTCATTGGTACCTTATCTCTTTTTTTCTGCATTAACCTAGCTAAAGCTTTATGAGTTGTATTAATCTTTTCAAAGAACTGTCTTTTGGTTTGGTTGATTTTTAAATATTATTTCCTGTTATCAATGCCATCGTTTTTCTCCTGTGATTTGTATTGCTTCCTTTGTTCTTCTTCATTCGGGCTTAATATACTCTTCTAACCAGGCACAGTGGCTCATGCCTGTGAGAAACTGCCAAGGCAAGGTGGGAGGAACTCTTGAGCTCAGGAGTTCAAGACCAGCCTAAGTAAGAGTGAGACTCCATGTCTACAAAAAATAAAATAATTAGCTGGGCATGGTGCTACATGCCTGTAGTCTATATTGAGGATTGCTTGAACTTCACAGCTTGAGGTTGCAGTGAGCTGTGATCATGCTGCTGCACTCTAACGGGTGAAAGAGTAAAATTCTGTCAAAAATAAAAAACACAAAAATCAATTTTACTCTTCTGGCTCTACTTTTCTATGGTAAAATCTTTTATTATTGATTTTATGTTTTCTCCTTTTTCTAATATACACATTTAATACTCCACATTCCACCTGTTACCGTTTTGTTGCATCCTACAGATTTTGCTGTTATATTTTTATTTTCATTTAGTTCAACATATCTTTACATATCTTTTGGAGCTTTTCTTCTGAATTATGGGCTACTTATAAATGTATTGATTAATTTCCAAATATTGGGGATTTTCTACTTTCTGTTTCTATTTCACTGTAGTCTGTAAACATACTCCATGCGACTTCTATTATTTTCAATGTTTTGCAGTGTGATGTATGGCTCAAAATATGGTCTATATTGGTGAATGTTCCATTTATGCATAAGAAAAAAGTGTATTCTGCTGATTTTGAATGGAGGCTTTGATAATTGTTAGTTAAATCCAGTTGATTGATGATACTGTTCAGATCATCTTATGGATTCTTATTTTCTTGATTTGTCATGTATATATTGATTTCTAATGTATATCAATAGAGTAGTATAGAAAATATTAACAGTTACTAACAGAGAAATGTTGAAGTCCCCAACTATAATAGTGGATATCTTTATTTCTTCCTTTAGCACTGTTTCTGCCTCATCTCTTTTGACATTCTTTGTTAGATGCATTTACATTTATTATTGTTAAATCTTCTTAGAGAATTGGCCCTTTAATGCCCCTCTTTATCTCTGATATCATTTCTTCTTCTGTAATCTTTTTCTAAAATTTATATAGCTACTACAGCTTTCTTTTGATTTATATAACCTATATGCTTCTATTTTCTATTTATTTATGTCATTATAGTTCATGTGGATCTTTCATAGACATTGTATAGTGGAGTCTTCTTTTCTTAATTTACTCTGACAATCTTTGTCTTTTAATTGGCATATTTAGACCATTCACATTTAAAGTGATTATTAATAAAACTGGATTAGTATTTGCCATGTTGATAACTGTTTGTTCTTTGTTGCATATTTTTCGTTTCCTTTTCTCCCATTTTCCTACCTTTTTGATATTAATAAAACATTTTATATGATTCAATTTATCTCCTTTCTTAGTATGTCAATTATAATTTTTATATAAAAAGTAGCTACTCTATCATTTATAGTATACATTTACAATTAATTTAAATTCCCCTTCATGTAACAGACAGTTGTGTATTACTGTAACCTCATACCAGACCTTATACCAGAATATTTACTATTCTTCCTTCTTACCCTATAATGTTGCTGTTTTCATTTTCCTTATGTGTTACTACTAATGATATTAAAATGAAGTTACGTTTTAGATCAATTAAGAACAAGCAAAATAAAGGACTTTATTTTATACTTATTTCATTTATTCCTTGACACTTTCTTTTTTTCTTTTTTCTTTCTATTTTGTTTGAGGGGGGTAGATTTAAGTTTCTAATGTATATCAATTACCTTGTCCCTGAAGAACTTCTTTTAACGTTTTGCATGGCAGGCCTATAAAAAAAATTTTTATCTGTTTTGATTATCTGATGAAGTATTTGTTTCTCCTTCACTTTTGATAGATTTCTTGCTAAATATAGGATTCCAGGTTGTTTGATCTTTTTTCTTCAGTACTTAAAATATTTCACTTCACTCCTTTCTTGCATGCCTTGTTTCTGAAGAGAAGACTTCTGTAATTCTTATCCTTTTTCCTCTTTCAACACTTTTTTAGCCCTGTCACTTTTTTCCAATATTCTCTCTTTGTGGCTTTCTGCAATTTGAATATGACAATCTTAAATGTGGATTTCTTTTTGCTATTTATCCTGGTTAGTGTTATCTTCAGTTTTCTGAGTTGTGTTTGATGTCTTTCATTAATTTTGGGAAGCTATCAGTCATCTTTATGTCCAATATTCCTTCTACTCCCTTCTCTCTTCTCTTGGTATTCCAATTACACAACCATTATACTTTTTAATATGGTCCCACAGTTCTTGTACATTTTGTTAGGCATTTTTTTGTTATTCTGGTTTTTTTTTGTATCTCAGTTTCTTTTGATTTTGTCTTTATACTTATAACACACTTATATTCTTACATGTTGTCTACTTTTTCCACTAGAACTATTAACATATTGGTCATACATGGGTCATTACGAAAGTTTTGAGAAACCTCAAAATTAAGAAACATAAATGGAGGGCACCAAGAGAAACAAATGCCCTCCTAGCAACATTGTTTCTGTCAGCATAGATCTTGTTTCTTGACTTTTGTGAATCTCAAACTTTCATAGTAACCATATATATATATATATATATATATATATATTTTTTTTTTTGACAGAGTCTCAAGCTGTCAACCCTGGATAGAGTGCTGTGGCATCACAGCTCACAGAAACCTCCGATTTCTGGGCTCAAGTGAGTCTCTTGCCTTCTTTTTCCAAGTATCTGGGACTACAGGTACCTGCCACAACACCTGGCCATTTTTTGGTTGCAGCCATCATTGTTGTTTGGCAGGCCCGGGCTGGATTTGAACCCACCAGCTCAAGTGTATGTGGCTGGTGCCTTAGCCCATTGAGCCACAGGCACCGAGCCCATAGTGACCATATATTTTTTGTATATTCACTTTCTGATAATCCAACTGCTGTGTCCTACTGAGTCTGGTATTTTTTTTCTTCAGATTGTGTTTTATTTTTTCCCCCCTGTCTGTTAAAATGCCTAACAGATGAATGGCCAACATACACATGAAAAAATGCTCATCTTCTTTAATCCTCAGAGAAATGCAAATCAAAAGCATTGTAAAACATAACCTAACCCAAGCAAGATTAGCCCACATCACAAAGTCCCAAAACACCAGATGCTGGTGTGGATGTGGAGAGAAGGGAACATTACTTACTAGTGGGATTGCAAACTAATGTAGCCCTTTTGGAGAGAAGATCTCAATGTAGACCTTCCATTTGACCCTGCAATCCCCTTACTATGTATCCACCCAGAAGAACCAAAATCATTTTACACAAAGACATTTGCACTAGAATGTTTATTGAGGTTCAATTCATAATTGCCAAGTCATGGAAACAATCTAAATTCCCATCAACCCATGAATGGATCAACAAACTGTGGTATATGTGTACATTCAGCCATTAAAAAGATGGAGACTTTATATCTTTTGCATTTACCTGGATAGAGTTGAAATACATTCTTCTTAGTAAAGTATCACAGGAATGGAAAAATAAATATCCACTATACTCTGGATATTAATCAATATTAAATCAATATGTAAACAATTACATGTTCATAAGAATAATAAAACACTATTATAGTCCAGTTTGTGGATAGCAGGAAGCAGGAGCAGGGAAAGGGGAGAAGTAAGGTAGAAGGAGGCATGGCATGAGCTGGGATCTCACCTAATGTTCAAATGTGAAGGTGTATAGGACACCCCCTGAGTGAGGAGATCTCCTACAAATGGAACTTTGCTCTAGAAGTGAGAACAATGTAACCTCAATATTGTATAATTTGAATGAAGTTTTAAAAAATAAAAATAAAATGCCTAACAATTTCTTTGTTGAAAGCCGAACACATCATACACATGTAGATAATAGAAATATAGGTGGATAGTACTTCAGTGTGATGATTTATGTTAATATGCCTAAAAGTTGGGCTGTGTTTACCATTAGCTGTAACAATATATACCCCAGGTTTCAAAAATCTCCGGTGTCTTTGTTTTTGTCTTTTCTTGACTTTAGGCTTCCCTAAATACTCCTATTCACAGAGAATTGATGTTTTGAAGCTCTTTTAGCTATGATCTATTGTTATTAAAATAGATCTCTATTGGTGTGGTGGTAAAGCTTGGGTGCGGGACATTTTATAATTTTAGTATTAAATGTAGTTTTTTAGCAGACCTGTGTCTAGGACCTGCAAATTTCAGAGGGATATGTTGCTCCCTCTCTGTTATTTTCTTTCTGTGGTTATAGAATTCTGAGTACTTCCTTGAACCACTGACTTTTTATTTTTTTTTATAACTGTGTTTGTGTCCCTCCTTCCATCTTGGGTAAAACAGAAAAGAGGGAGGAGAGGAGTGGGTGTAATCCTACTCTCTCCAAGTGAAATAAGGTTTTGGGGAAGACTTCCAACGGAAAGGAGGCCCTTGTTATGTAAAAGGTTCTCGGTATACTTCACCAAGATTATGCTCCCCTGTAAGAGATAAAGCTCATAAAAGTGTCAGTTCACACTCAACCTCTAGCAATTCATCAAAATGACAATTTAAGTGTTTGCACCAGTTTATGGCCTTAGCAGCTTCTGCTTAATGTAAGCAATCTCAGATGTGACTCAGAGTAAACCTGTCACTCCAGATTTTGAGGTGGCATTTTTCCCTGTAACTTTAGCTCTCTTTTGGGTCCAAGAAAAATTATTAATTTTTCATTTTGTTCATTTTTTTTTCTTGTTGTAAGAATAGGAGTGGTGACTTCCAAGTTTTCTACATGGCAGAGCTAAAAATTAAAGTTCCCTGAACGGTAAAAACTTTAAGCTGGAATAGAAATGCAAATGAGTGGGCTAATCTGCAGCAAGAATAAATAATCCACACATAAGAAAATTAGAAATCGGTTTGCTTCTAAGATTCACTTAGTCTCAAATCATCCTATTTAATTTTCTTTGTAATAATTACAACTTGTATTTTCTAGTCAATGCTGTTATTTTGTTCATTACCTTATTCCAGCAGCATATAAATATATAAGACCAGAGACCTATCTATTTCCTCCCTCAGTCTTCAGTGCCTAAATCAGGAACTCAATATACATTAAATTATAAATGTGAACATTATTTCATAGTGGCATATTATAATTACCTATGTGACTGTTATTCTAAATACATATAAAAGAAAATGAAAAAACTAATGGAACAAATTCTCTTTAATCAATTTTTATGAAAATTAAATAAAGGAATCTTTTAGTTTTAAAAAGACTTTTTTAAATTTTTATGTGTTTTTTTTTTTTTTTTTGAGACAGAGTCTCACTTTGTAACTCTTGGTAGAGTGCTGTGACATAACAGCTCACAGCCACTTCAAACTCTTGGGCAAAAGTGATCCTCTTGCCTCAGCTTCAGCCTTCCAAGTAGCTGGGACTACAGGCGCCCGCAACAAAGCCTGGCTATTTTTAGAGATGAGGGTTAGCTCGGGCTCAGGCTGGTCTTGAACTCGTGAGGTCAGGCAATCCATCAGCATCAGCCTCCCAGAGTGTTAAGATTACAGGCGTAAGCCACTAAGCCCCCCTAAGAATATTTTTAAACACCATATTTAAAATGGAAATTTGACTCTGTAAATATTCCTATATAGTATGAAATGTAAAATTTACTGATTAGATAAACCATTAGCTTACTGTGTTAGTGTATACAAAAGGATGACTTGTGATTTTGTTAGTTGTTTCTACTTATCACTTATAAATATCACTAACTAAGCATTTTAGTTAGTGTCAATTGCAAAATGAAGTAACCTTTATATTTAAATACTGCACTGTCTACCTCTAGTTGTCCTTCATATAAGCTCCAAGAGGCCAGAATTTCTCTGTTTTAGATTGCAATCTATCCCAATCATACAAAATGACAATATCTCAGTAAATACTGGTTGAATGAGTGAATGCATCTGAAAATGAAGTAGTGACTCATGTAACTGAGTTAAGCATGGAAATAGTTTGACATTTTCCTTGAATGTTTTTCACTTACATACAGATATTTTGACATCATATGCAAACACCACTGCCGGCAACTTAGACAAGATTGCCTATTTCCAAGTGAAGCAAATGTTATGCCTTAACAGATTTAAGGGATAGCATTGGTTTCAGATAAGCATACCCAAAGGAATACATTTTAACCATACAATTTAAGGCTATGGACATAAAAAGAACTTTCCTTTTTATATCTTTTTGTGTGTGTTCACAATAAGAAACAACTGCTTCACATGATGTATAAAATATTTAAGCCTTGTTTACTAAATCTATCAAAACCAGGAACAGTTAGCTATGCAATCTAGTTAGACTGAGGTCATTTGAAAGAAATATTCTTTATATGAAAGTTTAAGTGATTGTAAATTGTTTTCATAATGGTACTGAGTACATTGGATATTTTTTCTTCCATTTGAGGATGGGAGAGGAGGGAGGAGGTCAGATCAAGGGAGGGTGAATGGTGGGATCACAACTATGGTGCATAATGCAAGATACATGTCGGATCTATTAGTATAGAGTATAAATGTCTTAACACAATAATTAAGTAAATGAGATGAGGTATGTATTAACCAGTGCAATGTAAGCATTCCTAATTGCATATGAAATCAGCACAATGTACCCCATAAATGCATTAATGTATACAATGTGTTTATGATTTAATTAAAAAGAAGAAATTTATTTGAGCCAGGTTTCTAGTGCGGCTCATTTCTCTTTTGTTGTATCTAGATACACTTGCATGTTTTAGGTGGTAGATGAAATTATCTTCTCTTCAGCAAATCCTAGCTCTTCCTGTTCAAAGTAATTTACAATACATGCTTCGATATCAAACTCTGTAAAGAAAACATATTTTTAGATTAAAAGGGACAAAGACAAATATACTATGCATCCAAATCACTGACTGATATTTGTGGAAAAAATACACAATGAAATCAGTAGATAATGTGAACAGTGACCTAATCCATTT
The DNA here is from genome assembly GCA_963573935.1 of Arctocebus calabarensis. Taxonomy (NCBI): domain Eukaryota; kingdom Metazoa; phylum Chordata; class Mammalia; order Primates; family Lorisidae; genus Arctocebus; species Arctocebus calabarensis. Next base: position 1,751 of record CAUYON010158702.1, on the reverse strand, counting down.
ATTTGTTGTTCATCTACCAGAATCCGTATTTGTGTGTTAAGCTCTGAAATTGCTGAAAGTCTACCTCAACACTTAAAAAATGATTTAGTAGATTGTGTTGTATGAATCTCTATATACTATCGAACCCAACTGCAGGCTCTTCATCTACTTAGCTCTTTTAACATACGTTATTGCTACCTTTAACCACAGCTGACTCCATTGATAGTATTTATGGAAGTACCACAAATTGGTTTTGAAAGATTAGAAATTTCAACTTTACTGTTTTCTCACGTTCACTTGAAAAGACAATTAGTGACAGAAATCTGTGCCCTCCTGAAATAGAAAACATGCAACACAAATGAGTTTTCTTAGTAACTGTGCATTGACATGACACCTTCTATGCAATGAACAGGGTTTTCTCCTCTCCAGTATGCTTGCTTGAGAGTAGAGTGTGATATTGACACACCACTCATTTCAGGGTCATAACAATTTTTTTTAATCCTGTAGTGTGTTCCTCCACCGGGTGAAAGCCACTGTCTCACTTAAGCTCATTATACAAATTATAAACCTTTGTTCTTTCCATGTTTCACTGTTAGGCATTAACATGGATGCTATGAACCTATTGGAGTTGGAAGTAATGGAGTGAAATTGCTCACACCATTACTTTAATGGAAATGCAAGCAGTTCATCTGCATAGAAGTCATAGACACTTTTACCTTGAAGATTAAAACCCTGAATATCAAACTTCAAAAACAACATTAAAAACCCAGTACATTTCAAAGCAGTTTTTTTTTAACCTCAGATGCTGTGCTAGTGTAATAATTCTTGAGAATGCCTTATCTGTCTCTAGCTTCAGTCTCTAAAAGGAGCCTCTGTCAAGAACACTAACATTTTGAAACAGAAAGCATGTCATTTAAAGAAGTTGTACATTTTTCATATTTCCCTTTGTTACTAGAAATTAATTTTAGACTTCTTATTAAAGGGAAAATTGGTATGCATCATTAGTTGAGCACGAGTGAGCCAATTTTAGGGGAGAACATTTGAATGAATCTATTTCCTACCCTCAAACTAAGTGTGTTTAAATAAAGCTTATGGTCCTACATAGGTGGATATTTCAAAAGATCATTTCTTAATAATACCAACTTTTTGTCTGCTTCAATGTGAGAGGATGTTAGGAGAAAATATGGCACTTTATAACACAAGCTATTTGAAAACAGATGGGCAACGTCAATCTCCAAGGCAGTCTGTGCACTTGTTCCTATAGAAATCATAAATGTGCCAGGAGCTATGGGGGTGTCACGCTAGCAGAATATAATAAAACTCAGGGCATTTGTCATTTTCTGAGACTATAATAATAGTAGTAATTGTACTTCATAAGCTCTTGCTTCCTTGATATATGCAGAAGTCATAGTCAGCTCTTGAATCCTTATGCATATGTGCTTTTGAAATTATTCCCCACTGACAGAATGATAGGAATGCACCCCAATGTCTTAGTTTTACATATGGGGAAAAATGAGGCTCAGCTGATGACCTTGCGTTTCATTTAATTAAGAACCTAAAAGGGGAGACCTTCATAAATTCCTCTATTACATCTTTGTATGTACCAACCTTGCACCCCACCTAGTCTGGCCTTTCTTTTTTTTTTTTTTTTAATAATTTTATTGAATCATAATTATGTACATTGGTGCAATCACAGGGCACAATTCATATACATTCAGAAATATTTTGATCATACTGTTACAGATATCCTTCATGGCATTTCCTTGATCACT
>CAUYON010158700.1:0-19372 GCA_963573935.1 Arctocebus calabarensis | reverse complement strand
TGCCTGACCTTTTTTATTTTTCAATTACCAGGATTTTCTAGTCTAGCAGTTCTCAACCTGTGGGTCGTGACCCCTTTGTAACAATGAAAATACATCCTGCATATCAGATATTTACATTACGATTCATAACAGTAGCAAAATTACAGTTATGAAGTAGCAACGAAATAGTTTTATGGTTGGAGGTCATCACAACATGAGGAACTGTATTAAAGGGTCATAGCCTTAGGAGGCATTAGGAACATTGAGAACCACTGTTCCAGTCTCTTGTAATGGAATGGAAGGTGATCTTGGGGCCCCTTTTCCTTCTTGTCCTACCAAATCTTTCAATTTTGGAGGACTTGAGGACCTAACCAATTTGGAGAAACAGGCGGAGGTGAGTATAGCACTTTCCTGTCTGGGCTGGAATATTTTTTTCCTGACTTTCAGACTATTTTTTCCTAATTCTAGTTTTTTCCTTAAACATATCCAGGAGTGTCTTTGGCACCAATACCTAAAAACTTTATGTTTCCACATAGGCTGTTTTATAAAAATGAATTAATTGGCTTATTTATTTATACCTTCTTATTCCAAAATATGGTGTCAGGGTTGCTTGTAGTCCCTAGGATGTTAGAGATCTGAAATGGTGGATGTACCTTGATCCCCTTAAGTATGCAAACTTAGTTTCAGTCAGATGGTTAAACTGATCTTTTGGGTTGAAATGCCACAGAACTCAGATTTCGGACCTCTTTCTGTCTTTTCACTCAGTTTTTAAGGAGATTTTGTGTAGTTTCATGACTTTAAATACTATCTTTATATTATTGATGATTTCCAAATACAGAGTATGCCAAAAATGTATACACATTTAATAATGGAAAAAACAATTAAAATTGTAATACCTAACATGTAGTGATAAAGAAAGATGAATACAAGTCATGTTTGAGCACCTCTTATAATTGTAAAATTGAATATTACAATTTTAATAGTTTTTCCTTTCTTAAAATAGGTATAGATTGTTTTGGCACCTTCTGTGTATCTCCCCCAGAATTTCAGGTTCATTTTTAATTATCTACTAGATAACTGCCCTTGTATGTCCATAGACACCTTAAACTTAACATGTCCAGAATCATAGTCTTTTTTTAAAAGTTTTTTATTTCAGATTAATACAAGGGTACAAAGCATTAAGTTACAGTGTTTGCATTTGTTAGGTAAGGTTCCTGTTGTAGTTGTGCCTCTCACCTAGGAGGTGGGCCATATAACTTTACATAGTTCCCATTAGGTGAGAGCACCAATCCCCCTTCTCCTGCCCCCTCCCTCTTCCTTGTTCCCTCTGCTTGAATTACATTGAGTTTTTCTCCTGTGTGGGCTTGTATTAGTTCGTGTACTGGTTTCGTATTAGTATTGAATACATTGAGTACTTGCTTTTCCAGTCTTTATTTTTTTTTTTTTTGAGACAGAGCCTCAAGCTGTCACCCTGTGTAGAGTGCAGTGACATCACAGCTCACAGCAACCTCCAACTCCTGGGCTCAAGCGATTCTCCTGCCTCTTTTAAATACTACCTTTAATATCCCAAGTAGCTGGGATTACAGGCGTGTGCTACAACGCCCAGCTATTTTTTTGGTTTCAGCCATCATTGTTGTTGGGCAGGCCCAGGCTAGATTCCAACCCGCCAGCTCAGGTGTATGTGGCTGGTGCCTTAGCCGCTTGAGCCACAGGCGCCGAGCCTGCTTTTCCATTCTTGTGGTACTTTACTAAAGAGAATGTTTTCCAACTCTATCTAGATTAGTACAAAAGATATAAAATCCTATCCTTTTTTATTTTTTTTTTTTAATGGCTGAACAGTATTCCATGGTATGCATATACCACAGTTTATTAATCCATTCATGGATTGATGGCCACTTGGGTTGATTTTATATCTTTATAAAAGATAAAGATGATTGGGTGATTATAAATTGAGCTGCAATAAACAGTCCAATGCAAATGTTCTTATGGTAAAATGATTTTGTTTTCTTTTCTTTTTTTTGCAGTTTCTGGCCAGGGCTGTGGTTTGAACCCCCTACCTCCAGCTTATGGGGCCGGCGCCCTACTCCTTTGAGCCACAGATGCCACCCAAATGAATTTTTTTCTTCTAGGTACATACCTAGTAATTGGATTGTGGGATCAAATGGAAAGTCTGTTTTGAGTTCTTTGAAATTCTCCATACTTTTTTCTAGGGAGGCTGTATTAGTTTACAATCCCACCAACAGTGTAAAATGTTCCCTTCTCTCCACATCCCTGCCAGCATCTGCAACTTTGGTACTTTGTGATGTGAGCTATTCTTACCGGGACTAGGTGATATGTCACGGTGGTTTCAATTTGCATTCCCTAACGTATTTATTGGCCATTCATCTTTCTTCTTCAGAGAAACAGAACCAAAATCTTGATTTCTTATAATCTAAATTTACTTTTCATCTAGCATTCCCTATCTCAGTAAACACAACTTCTCATGTGAAAATTCTTTCAGTCTTTTTATTGTATGCCACATCAAATTCTTCAGCAAATTGTGGAAGATATTCTTTTTTTTGAAAAGGAGTCCCACTCAGTAGAAAAGTATGTCACCCTCAGTAGAGTGCTGTGGTGTCACGACTCACAGCAACCTCAGACTGTAGACTGTTGGGGTTAAGTAATTATCTTGCCTCAGCCTCCCATGTAGCTGGGACTACAGGCGCCTGCCACAATGCCCGTCTATTTCTTTTGTTGTTGTTGTTGTTGTTGCCATTGTTGTTTAGCTGGCCCAGGTTGGATTCGAATTTGCCAGCCTCAGTGTATGTGGCTGGCGCCATAGCCACTGTGCTATGGGCACCGAGCCTCTAGGAGATACTCTTTAAAATATTTCTTAAATATATCCATCTACAATTTTCTCCAGCATTACCTTTCTAGTCCAAGCCATCATCTTCTCTCACCTTAACCACTGGCAGGAGCCTTTTTTTCTTTTTTATTAAATCATAGCTGTGTACATTAATGCAGTCATTGGGTACAATGTGCTGGCTTTATATACCATTTGAAATATTTTCATCAAACTGGTTAACATAGCCTTCACAGCATTTTCTTAGTTATTGTGTTAAGACATATTTTACACCTAGTAAATTTCACATGTACCCTTATAAGATGCACCATAGGTGTCGTCCCACCAATTACTCTCCCTCTGCCCATCCTCCGTCTTCCCCTCCTTTCCCTTCTCTCTCCCCTTTCCCCTTCTTCTTGGGCTGTAATTGGGTTATAGCGTTCATGAGAAAGCTATAAATTGGTTTCTTAGTAAGACTGAATACATTGGATACTTTTTCTTCCATTCTTGAGGTACTTTGCTAAGAAGAATATGTTCCAGTTCCGTCCATTTTAAACATGTAAGAGGTGAAGTCTCCATCTTTCTTTAAAGCTGCATAATATTCCATGGTGTATATATACCACAATATATTGATCCATTCATGGGTCGATGGACACTTGGGCTTCTTCCATGACTTAGCAATTATGAATTGGGCTACAATAAACATTCTGGTACAAATATCTTTGTTATAATGTGATTTTTGGTCTTCTGGATATGCAGTAGCCTCTTAATAGTCTCCCTGCTTTCAATCTTGCCTTGGCCCTCTGCTTTAAAACATAATTAGATTATAATTATCTGCTGTTTAAAACCCAGTGACTTGTTATTAACTTGGTCTCATTTGACCTAGCCTTTGACTACCTCTCTGACATCTTCCTATATGAACATCTCTTACACTCCTTCAACTACACTGGCCTAGCTTTCTTTAGTTCCTCTAGGCACATTCTCACCTCAGATTTTTTACATTTGCTATTCTCTTTAAACTCTTTGAACTCCCTTTCTGTAGATATTTATGTGTTCTTTCCTTTACTTTATTTGAGTCTGTACTCAAATTCTTTTCTTCAAAGGAGGCTTTTTCTTTGTAAGTCATCCTGCTTAAAATAGCGTCTTTCTAAATCCTCATCCTTATTCTTTTTCATTTTTGCTCCATAGTTCTTATCACTATCTGACATTACATTTAAACTATTTGTTTATTGTCTGTGTCCACACTTGAAGGCATGCTCCCTGAGGGAAAGGAAGGATATTGTTTGTTTTATTCACTGCTGTATTCTCAGCACCTGGAACATGCCTTGTTCATATAGTATACTAAATGTGTATTTGTGGGATGAATGAGTGAATGGATGAATAAGTGGATGCACCTGTCTTTGAGAAAGATTCTGAAGGAATTCCCAAGCTCACTGGGAAGGATCCAAAGTCCCCAAATCACTTCTGTCCCCACAGATCAATTATCCACCTGATGTATGCATACTTGTGACTCTTGACACCCTTTGAATCCTTTCCAACATCAGTTCCCTCTTCTACCTTCTCCTAATCATTGCACTTTCTTTCTCCATCCCACACAAATGATATTTTGTAATATAACCAATACTCATACATAGAAAAACAGGCTTTTATTAGGAGATGAAGGTTATTTTACAATAATGTTGGAGAGAACAAAAAAGGAGAAAAAAATTGAAGACTTGGAACACCTAGATTCCAGAGTTCTGAAGGAACTTGTAAATATCTTGGAGACAATATCTTTGTGAAATCATAGCAAATGGGAAAAGCAACGAAAGATTATACTTTTTACTGGATAGAACTCACCTGGAGTCTAGTGTTCCATGTGTAATATCATGCCCAACCTGGGCTGTAAGGTTTTTAAAAAGGCAAAAGAGTGTGTTCAGAGATGGTTAACAGTGTATTGAGATTCCATCATATAAACAATGGTTAAATAATAATAATTTGTAAACATGATGTGTCAGGCATTATTTTAAATGTTGTCGATAAAAAGTTATTTAATCCTCATCCTAATAAGAAGATACTATCATGTCTATTTTGAGATGAGGAACTGAAGATACAAAGAGGTTAAATAGCTCCCTAAATGTCACATAGCTAGTAAGAGGTAGCGCCTCTGCTGATTTTATTCTGATTTCTGAGTATGTGCTCTTTTTTATTATACTTTTTTGTTGTTGTTGTTGGGGATTCATTGAGGGTACAATCAGATTACACTGATTGCATTTGTTAGGTAAAGTCCCTCTTATAATAGTGTCTTGAGAGTCTGTGCTTTTAACCACTATGTTTTCTTTGAATATTTAAAGAAGGTGCTATTGAAGAAAATACTGAGGCTACTGTGGAATTTGGAAGAAGGTAGGTTTAGCCTTAACCTGAAGTTTGAAAGTCACTATTTCCTTCTCATTCCCCCAATCACCCATACGTACTTCTATAGTAGGACTGGTGGCAACAGCATTTTATAACACTTGTTTGCTTTCATTGCTACCTCTATTTTATTAACCTATTTTAAGAAATATTATTTCATTCTTTTTGAACCATTACATTTAATTTAGTGCTTGGAATATAATCAATATTCAATTTTTCTTGAATTAAAAAAATGAATGAATGGTCTTTAATTAAAACTGTTTCATTGTGGAATATCTTCTCTGTAAAGCAATGAGCTCCTGGCCCTGGGAGTATTAAAGCCTGGGCTCGATGCTTGAAGGGATGCTGCAGAAAGAACATTTATGTCTTATGTATGTGGAAGGTTAGACCAAGTTTTTTCTAAATGACTTATCTGATCCTATAATGAGTACGTTTTTATTCTGTTTCCAAATATTTATTGAGCACCTACTATGTGCCTGGCCTTATTCTAGGTACTGAAAATACAAAGATAAATGTGGCCCAGCCAATATCTATATGGAGCTAATAATAATTAAGAGGTGCTTAAGAATATAGGTGTAATGTATTGGTAGACAAAAAATTAATAGAAAAGGACCGATTTTAGAGATATTTTGAATAACGGAGGAAAGGCAGAAAATCTGTCATGAAGGGGAAACAGATATAAAAAAATGACCCCCAAATTGCCTATGTATGTAATAAGGGAGAATTTGGTGAGTAAAAGGCTTATGCTATGTTGCAATGGGGGACTGCCCCAAAAGGGGACTATAGGTATTTGCCATGAAGGTATGTTGAAGAACTAGATGCAATTCAGTAGAGATTAATTAATTTGTGAAGTATTTTGAAGTTCTTGAAACAAATGTGCCTTCTCTTACTAGTCTCCAAAACTCATAAAGATGAGTAAGTTCCACCTCCACTCCTATCCCTTCAGAGACAGAGATTAAGGTGAAATGGAACAGTCCATTAAGTCAAGTAAAAGTAAGCTTTCTGGTGATTAGGACAGTGGTACTAATACTATATACAAAAGGACTCTTTAGGTTTTTTTCTGATTTATGTCTGGAATCTGTTAGGCAGTGGAGGAATGATGGTCTGTCTTTTTATTACCCTGGTCCTTCATGCTGCTCTTCTTTCATACATGTCCAAATATGTTTTAACAGAATCATCTTTTCTAGCTGAGACATGATGCCTAGGTGTGTGGGGGATTCCCCTGTTTTGTTTAAAATCATAGTTGTCTTTGAATTTGGCTAGCATGTTCATGATTAGTTTACTGACAATTGGTTTTTTTTCTTTTTATACCATATGCTGTTCCATGATTCATCAGCTTTGAGTCTGTTGCTTTGAAGGTGAAACAATTTCTTCCAATGTTGATACTTCATAATCTCATAGATAACAAGCTTACGCATATGCAGAGTCCTTTTAGAAGTTTTAAACATTTGGAGATGAATGTATTATGCTGCCACAAATGGAAAGAAGCAGTGTAAAATTACAATGGTGATATCTAATCATCTTTTGTTGGGTGGTTATGTGAACATGGATATTAATAAAGCCTGGCTGGCTTATGATATTTCTTTATCTCTGATTGCAAAATTGTCATTGATGTGTGTTATTTATTTACGATTGAAAAAATTTAACATTTTACTTAATTGCCTTGATTTACATATATTTTAATATTTTAGACTGACAAGACTTTTTTTTTTAGAAGTAGGGTTTAAATACCAAATAAATCATAATATTAGTTGTTTATATTGTAATGGTGGCATTTCTTCTGTATTTAATGTATAGCAATGACTAGGAAAACTTGAAGAAATACTATAATCTTTCAAATTATTTTAATAGAACACATTACATTTTCTGAATGCAAAACAAAGTAGTATTTCTGAATATTTTCGTATCCTAAATATTTAAAAATGAGAATATCACCTAACCCCAGTGAGAGAATAGCCCACATCACAAAATTACAAAGCTGCAGATGCTGGCTGGCATGGATGTAGAGAGAAGAGAACACTTTTATACTGCTGGTGGGACTGCAAACTAATGCAACCTTTTTGGAAGGAAGTATGGAGAATCCTTAAAGGAACTCAAATTAGACCTCCCATTTGATCCTGCAATACCATTACTAGGCATCTACCCAGAAGGAAAAAAAAAATCCTTTTATCATAAAGACATTTGCACTAGTCTGTTTATTGCAGCTCTAATATTTACAGTCACCAAAATGTGGAAATAGCCTAAATGCCCAATAATCCAGGAATGTATTAACACGCTGTGGTATATGTACACCTTGGAATACTATTCAACCATATAAAAAAGATGGAGACTTTACATCTTTTGTATTAACCTGGATAGAGGTGGAACACGTTCTTCTTAGTAAAGCATCACAAGAATGGAGAAACAAGAATCCAATGTACTCAATTCTAATATGAAGGCAACAGATGATGTAATGCAAGGGGGGTAGGGGAATGAGGGATTGGGGAGAGGGCATAAGAGAAGGGGATAGGGATTATGGTTTATGGCACATCTCTTGGGGGTGGGGCATAATTATAAGAGGGACTTTACCTAACAACTATAATCAGTGTAACCTAATTCTTTGTATCCTCAATGAATCCCAAACAATAAAAAAAAGAAAAGAAAAAGAAAAACCTGAAACTTCTTTTGATTGCAGACAGAGACATTAAATAATCAGGTAGCTATCTTATCTACCATGGGAATCACAGCACTTGAATTTTGTAAAACACCCCCCATCACCAAAACTATATATGTGCCTCAGGATTTAAACCATATGTACAACCATGGAATACTATGCAGCCATAAAAAAGGCAGAGACTTCACATCTTTTATGTTTACCTGAAAAACATATTCTTCTTAATAAAGTATCTCAAGAATGGAAAAAAAAGTATCCAATGCACTCAATACTACTATGAAATCAATACATAATCACCTGCATACTCATATGAATGGCAAAACATAACTATAGTGCAGAAAGTAGAAGGGAAGAGGAGAGAGTGAGAGGGGAGGGGGGGATCTGGGGAGGAGGGAGAGTATTTGGAAGGAACTCACCTTATGTACGTGATGCAATGGTACGTTTCAAAACTATTAAGAAATGAGTATAATTGTGATGGATGTGTTACTTGGTTCAATGTAAGCATTTCACATTATATATCAAAGCAGTACCCTGAACCCTGTAAATGCATCAGTGTACAAAGTTATGATTTAATAAAAAATAATAAAAAAAATTATATGTACACTAACATTAGCATCTTAAAAAAAAGAAAAAAAGAGGGTGGTGCCTGTGGTTCAGTGGGTAGGGTAGGGCCCTCTACCGAGGGCAATAAAGTGAGACTGTCTAAAAAGAAAAAAGAATATTAGAGTGCTAATAAACACGGACTAAATTAGGTTTCCACATGTAGTTTTACTCAATGCACTTACTGCATTGCTTCATTTAGCAACATCTTTTTACTCAGAATGTCAGTGATTGCTTTTCAATGAAAAAAAATTCTTGATAATTTTTTCTTGAAAAATTATTATTTTTTTTTTATAGAGACAAAGTCTCACTTTATCACCGTTGGTAGAGTGCTGTGGCGTCACACAGCTCACAGCAACCTCCAACTCCTGGGCTTAGGCGATTCTCTTGCCTCAGCCTCCCAAGTAGCTGGGACTACAGGCGCCTGCCACAATGCCCGGCTATTTTTCTGTTTTTGCAGTTCGGTCAAGGCCGGGTTTGAACCCGCCACCTTTGGTATATGGAACCAGTGCCCTACTTGATGAGCCACAGGCGCCACCCTTGAAAAATTCTTGATGGTATAGATGCATGTGTAAATTTCCATATAATTTGTACATTTGGAGAGAGATTTTTAAAAAATTGTAATTCTCATCATCTCTTCCTCTTCTTCTCCTGCCTTACCTGGTTTTAGCTCCTCTTTGGTTCAGGTGCGTTGGTGTCCCTAAGCCTTTCTGGGCCACAGCTGGAGAAAGTGGTGATTGATAGAAGCCTCGTGGGGAAGCTCATCTCAGACACCATCAGTGATGGTAATTACCCCCATGTGCAAATCAATTGCCTACATTAACAGTGGGGCAGGAGAAATAGTATGTCAACAGGTAGACTAATTATTACCACTGGGGACTTGCAAACACAAGTAATTGCTTGTAATGGCATACTTACAACCCCTGAGACCAATACAAGTTTTGACTAATATTTAATATCAAAGTTTTTGTCTTCTTGTCAAGTGTTAGGCTTATATTCTCAGTATTTTTCACATTTCCTTATAAAATGTGAATGTATTTTTAAAATGGGGTTTTGTTCTCATTCTTTGAAAATCAATTCTGTATTACTGGCATTTCAAATATATTTCATTTCCAAATGAATTTTGAGTAAATACACCAACAAAGCCACCAGTACAAAACTAATGCTTTGGCTCTTATAGGAAGATTCATTCGTACTAAAGTACGAACTTCTTCTCAAACTTCTGGCGTTAAATAATCTTCCCATCTTGGCCTCCCAAGGTGCTGGGATTATAGGCATAAGCCCATACCTGGCCCTCTTTCTTACTGAAGTTTTATGAACTCTAACTTCAGAGAGATTTGGAGTATATTTTCTAACTATCAAAAATCAGTTACAAATATACTGGATACATTTAGTTCCATTAAGTGATACTGTAATCAGTATGTAATTTGTAAAAAGCACATAAAAAAAAGATTTTAAGCCAATCATTGACTAGAAAGGATACTGACATTTATTGAGCCATAAAGGCTCTCTGCCGGGTCCCAGTGTACCTATTTCATTTAATACAAGAACACAAGGTATAGTTATTTCCATTTGTATACCTAAGGAAACTGAAGCTGACCTACTAAGGAACATGCCCAGAGTCATGTAACTAGAAAGTGAAGGAGCTGAGATTTGAACACAGGTTCTGGCTGCAAAGCCCATTTTCTTTTCACTATACTGTGGTGACTCCTGAATTTTTGAGATTATATTCTTTTATTTCTTTTATTCAGGGTAAAATGTCTAGAAACATTACATTATTATGAAAGAAAATGTCAGTGTCTTAAAATGAATAATTAAAGGAAAATGTGGCCTAGTGGAAAAGCCAGAGGTGAGAATAAAGAAACCTTTCTGCTGTATGCTCTCTCTAGCTACCTCTGGATAAAATGAGACACAATCATATTATCTTAAAGAAGAGTGTTCTGCAGCATGGCTATAATTGGCAATGTTAGTGATAATAATAAGCTATGGGTAGGATTGTAAGCATGCCATTCCCTCTTACTTAAAGGAATATAGTGCTAAGGAAGCTTCTCTATGGAAGAGGTTTCATTTTCATAGTCTGATAATTGACCTCTTCATTAACACTGCAAATAAAATAGTGGCTGTGATGATTTTGTCTTATTGATGCTCCTTGATAAGAATTAAAAGGAGGCTTCTAATACTTATTTGTCTGTCTGAATTATCTTTTTTCACTTCTTTTATTTATATCCCAAATAATACACTCTCATGGGAACATGATAACAATGTGATTTCTTGGCAGTTCTCCAGATTTTCCTGTAATTGTGTAGATCCACTGTTGGTCACTGCTTGCACAGCCAGGGGTGTGGAAGTAAAGAAAAATGTATAAATCATTTAATAATTTCTTTATGCTAGGAATAATACAAATCATTTCTGAAATTCCTATATGTTTTTGTCAATAATTTTATGTAACATTAATGGCCTTTTATGTAACCCATGAGTATTAATTATCTATATACAGATATGCTTGGAAATAAGGCTATAAAATTTTTTTCCTGATCTTCATCATTAAATATCAATTTATGTAATATATGTTTGGGGCATCATATGAGTTATTTCGTGTGATGAAATTGAATTTACGTACCCTGCAAAAGAGTTACTGATGAAAATTTTTAAAATAAGAAAAAATGAAAATGGTAGAAAATGCTGATCAGTATCCCCTAAAATCTACTTTATTTTCAGATAGTTTATATCATATAAACATAGGAGTAAAGTCTAGGCACAAATAAAAATAATTGTTTTCATCTCTACATTCAGGTGTGAATAGTCTTTCTTTGACACTTTCCTAGCCCTGGTTCCAAATATATTTTATTTGGTGGTTGTATAGTGTATATTGAAATAGTCACAAGAAAAAAAGAAAAATTTCAAATCTTTGCATGATTAGTTTGATGATTATTGCTTATTCCTAAAAGCTTTAGTATTTCTGTTAAATGTCATAATATAATATTTAGGAAACTTTAGCAATTTCAAGTAATATGTATCTTCTGAAAGTAACTTTTTAAATATTCATTTCTTATTATTCTAACTTGGTATTACCAAATCATGTTTTTCAGCTCTTCTCACAGACAGTTTTATCATCTTATCATTTTTGGCACAAAAAAACCTATGTTTTATTCAGTTTACCAAGAAGATGGATTCTCCTGATGTAAACAAAAGACTGGAAAAACTCTCAGCTTTGGATTATAAGGTAGAAATTTCAATTTATATAGTCATATTATTACTAAGGAGTACTAAAGTATCACATGAGTTGATGTTATGTTCATTACTGTTGAACATTTCTGGATTTCAGAAAAACTAGAATTATTATAGGATTAAGCTTGATTCAGTGCCAGCAGTGACCATGCTAAGTTTTCTTTTTCACTCTCATTATATGGGGGTGAGTGTTACAATGGCATTTTTGGAGCAATTCATATAGTACTTTTAGAAGTCAAAGATAGATAATAGAGGCATGTTATACTTTTTAAAAAAGTTTTTTTCTTGCTGCTAGTATGTACATCATTCTCATTTTCCCTTAAGACCCCATAACATCTTTTTAGGTTAGGGTAGCTACTCTGATTTCCATTTCAACAGAAAAGAAAGAAGGAAGAAGTCACTTTCAGAAGTTAATAGAAAAGTGTAATAAATAAGGACTGGGGAGAAGACCCCTACCCCAGCCAATATAACTGGAGAAAATGCAAAAAGAAATCTTCATGTGTTAGTATCTCTCCCTTCACTAACTCTGGATAATTTCTTTCCTAACTGTATCAGGGACTTTATATCTGTTAAGGAAGGATTTTTATTTTAAATGATGTGTTTAAGTTTGGCCACATTACATTTTAACTGCTGGGAAGGCATACTGTTTGCTAGGATGAGTATCTAATACATTTTCCAGGCTGTTTCAGTTCAAGGCCTCTTTTCAGGAATGACTAGTGTTTGCAAGATTGATCCAGCCTCTGTGACGTGGATTTGAGACAGTTCACTGTTCACTGGGGACAGAGCTGATATACAGCTTCCTTAAAAAAGATGCACACTTACGCCATACCTAGAGCATCTATAGCAAGGGCAAAGAGTTTTAGAAGCCAGCTCTGTGGCTTGAAACGTGTGTGTGTGTTTGGAAGGGTATTTAAACTTTTGCCTGCTGAGATTATTACATATTATGAACAAGGTAGAAGTGGTGTGAGGAGCATTTAGTTTTATTTAGTGGAAACATCTATTCTTATGAAAAGGGTTTTTAACATGGAATAAAAAATATTAAATTAACTTTTCATTGTGATACTAAACTGCAGTCTGGTTTATTTGCTGCCTTTGTGGAGCTTCTATAAATACTATAAAAGTTGATTTTCCTTACCTAGAAATTAGAGGTACTCATATATTATATTCTGTTAGCTCCCTCTCTCCCAAAAAAGAATATTAGCATTTTTACAAGGATGTTACTTTTCAGAATGGGTAACTGAAGATGTACTAGAAATATTGTTTATTTGCTAATATTTAAAGATATTGTTTGTTTGCTAATGTCTTTAAAATGCACCAATGTGCATTAACTCAAACCATTTAAAGTAAATGTTGTTATTGCTAGTATATAAAATTTCATATGATTAAAAAAAAAATTCATATGACTTGTTTCTTCATCGTACATGAAGGTGAAGTCTTTTCAAATGAATGATGAGAAACTACCTGTTAATGAGAGCAGAGAGAAACTGTCAGGATGTCATGTTTTCTTATAGAAAGAAAATAGATCAAATATTTGTGTACTTAAACCTTAAGTAAGGGAATTACTTGCTTATTCTTTCTGCCTTTAGATTTTGGAAATTAGGAACATGGGCACTCCATTTTATTTCTGTACATTAAAAAAGTAATCTGTTTCTTTTTGGAAAGCCCTTGAATTTCATTTTCTGGTTTTATATTTAAAATACAGATATTTAATGCTAAGTTAAATCTTCCAATTGTCCATAAGAAGGATATTTTAAGAATTTGTTCATTTTACTTGCCCTCCTGATTATCATGATGAAATGAAAATTCATGAGAAACATGAAATATCAAATAACATAAGTGGTTTGCATTATGTGAGAACCAGTTAACGATATTTGCTCATTTTAAACTTCTTTTCTTCATCTAGAAATTCATAGGTAACAGTAGGTGTATTTTTAAGTATTTAGCAATTTCATTGTGGTATTTCTGTCAAAGGAGAAAATAGTTAAAATACTGATACTGAGAGCTTAAATATAAGAATTTTCACTTAAAAGCACTAAGTACATCTGTGTTGTCTGCCCATGTGGTTTTTAAAACAAGGAGGTGGTATAGAGTATTGTACTGCTTTCTGTTACAACTGTACCATAATTTAATTCTTTCAGATTGACATAATTTTGGCAAAGAAAATTGCAGGGTAAATATCCTAAAACTATTGACCTTTAACAAATTTTCCTGTCTACATTTTAAAATCCAATTCAATTTATTTAACAGTGAAGAGACAGTGCAAGGAGTTAACTGTTTACTGTGAGAGAACAACACTGGTAATTACTTTGATTTCAGTTTCTTTTGATGTGCATTTGGAGGATGAAGAGGTCAATAATATTATGGCCATGCAAATAGAAAAGGGTTCCTTTTGACCATATTGAAAAAAAATAGCAGAGGATTATTAAAGCATTAACCTTGATTTTAATGGCCTTGGTTGAGTGGTGAGATCACAATTTGGATGAGCCTGATTATTTACTAAATACAATACATAAATGCAACGGGTTCTTAACACCCATTGCACTCTGGCATTATCGCATTACTGCCATCCTTTGTTGCCTTGCAGACAGGAATATGAAAGCAATCTGTCATGTAGTGAGACTGGCTCCAGAAGCATTTCTCTGATAAGAAGACCCCCTGCCCTTTGCTAGTGTCTGGTCCAGTAGGCTTAGCCATGCGCTTAATCCCCAGAAAGTGGTTCGATTATTGCTGACCAGCAATGGCAAGATAGTTTTTTTTTTCTTCCAAGCTATCAACCTTCCATTAATTCCTTAAGCAGAAATACGGTGCAATCTATATTTCCTTGGCATGTGTCACCCAGATGGTGCCGTGCTTATGTTTTCAAATAACCATGTTCCAAAATAACATAGTTTGAATAATAAATTCTACAAATCCTTCCTAAGAAAGAGAAGCATAATTCTCAGAAGCTGCATAAACTTTTACGCATGATGCTGTGGCTTATCCCTTTTATGCAGAATATGTATGTCTGTGTCTTATATATTCTTCAAAGAGATATTTGCCTCAAGTTGTTTTTCCTTTTGTTGCTGTCAGTTATTGTTAACGTGTTATGTCTTAAACAGTAGTCAGACACTCTTGGTCAGCAGTATTGAACTTGTCATTTAATACAGCTGGTCTTAAACCCTGTATGTAGATCGATGCTGTCAGGCAACCATGACTGTACATTTTGGTATTGATTGGAATTGCTACATCCAGTTCCTCCCTAACTCACATTTCTCCTTTTCTTCCCTCTGCTAAAAATGGGGAGAAATTTGAACATATGTCTTTCTTACATGTGTGTCAAAAGAATTTGGTAAATTCTGACACCTTCTTAAGCACATATTTAACATGCATATTTACTTGCATGTATCTACATTTCCAGATGCTTTAATTTTTGTAATACTTTGAGGGTTTTGCATTTTTTAAAAGAAATGTTTCTTAAATGCTTTTTTTTTTTTTTAATCATTAGATTTCCTATTGTGAAATACCTGGCCCAATAAACAGGACAACAGAGCGTCATCTTGCTATCAATTATGTTCAGGATATAGTTATTTGCTGGTGGCCACTGGTCAGTGATGATGCTTGGCCTTGGGCCCCCATTTCTTCTGAGAAGGACAGAGCCAATCTTCTGCTCCTGGGTTATGCTCAAGGAAGACTAGAGGTAAACCTAAAATAAATATATACACTTAATAAAGTACAAATAAAATAGGATTATTGGTTTTTCTATTGTGAAATAAATGTGAATTTTTTTATAATTTATTTTTCAAATCTTAAAAAAAAGGAAATTGCATATGAAATGAGAGCCTAAGAAGTATCATGTCTAGAGGATACCCCTATAATTCCAAGGCTGGCTGGAATAGTGTACTGAGTAAGAGAATAGGCTCCTGGGTTCAAATACTAGATGTGTCACTCCTTAGCTCTCTTTGACCAAATTGCTCACTTCTACGTGCTAGTCTCCTTAGCCGAAAAGTTGAATTAGTGAAGATTGATAAATATATGCATTTAGGGCAATACCAATGTATAGTAAACTCTGAATCACTGTTCTCTGTTGTGGCTCTTGTGATTAATTGTAGTAGTACTGTCCTTACTGTTTGCTTATGATTTCATGCCCATGAAAGCTAGGTTACCACTTACCTTCTTCTAATATCAATCATTCAATTAACAAACATTAGTCAAATGCCTACTTTGTGTAAGGCCCTGTGATGCCAAACCATAGCTGAGGCAAATTGTAAGGAGGGAAGTAGAGTGATGGCCTTCTCAGTCCAATATTCTGTCTTATACTGGAGCACCAAAAGGGTTAATCTATAGAGTGAGTACAACATCATTGCTATATCTGTTCTTGACCGTGGTTTGATTTTTCATTCATTCATGTGTGAACCTACATGTGTTTTCAGTTTTTACTAATACTTTGAGTATGAAATTCCCTGTTTGTGTTTTTTATAACTTTAAACATAAAAGGTCTGTAATCCCCTGAACTTTAAGGTTTTTACCTAGGTAAAATAATACATTCTTATATTTTCCTCTAAATTTGTCATCTTTTAGTCTTTAAGGAATATTTAAAAGAATTAATATTCTGAGGTAAAATGAATAAATCTAAGTTTTCTCTATCCCTACCTACCTCTTTTGGTTTTATTAACTTCAGGATGTCTTTTAAGCCTGTAGAGTCCAAAAATTGAAGATATGTTTATATGTATGTATGTATTTGTATGTCTTCTTTAGCATTCTTCTTAATTGCCTATAGATGGTTTTAGTTTTCTTTTTCTGGAACTTTACGGATTCTGTTGCAATGACTAGTAACACTTGTGTTTGGGTGTGGATTTTTTGAGGCCAAAGAAGTACCTATGTTCCTAATCACTTTCTACTCATGTCCATAGGTGTTATTGATCTTGAGTCTAGAAGCTCATCGAGTGACAGACTTAGTCAAAATGACTAAAAATAATTAAGCTAATTAGAATTATATTAAATGTTTTACTTTTATTTAGAAATAAAAGTAAAAATAATGAAATCAGCTTATAGTTATACATTTTACAAATTACTTTTATTTGAAATAGTGTATTAAATAAAATTAGGACTGTCCTAAAAAGGTTGTACATATGATCTACATACTTCATCACCTAGTGAAATCTAGATCATGGAGTTTGGAACTGAACAACCCTGGGTTTACCTGTTGGTTGCAGCATATATTAACTGTGTGACCTTAATCAAGTTTACTCCCTTAAGCATCTGTCTACTTCTAGCTAATTCTGTGTTCTATGGATTTGGGTAGATCTATCCTGTCTGGCTTTAGTTTTTTTAATCTTTAAAATGATAGATTTAATCCAGGTAGGTCACCTCTAGGACCCTAACATCTCTAAAAAATGCTTATCTGGATGTTGAAGCATAGGATCTGATTTAGCCATTGTCTGCTAAAAGTCTTCAGTAGATGCTAAAGCCAAACTCAGCCTCAGGACTGGGAAATCTACCCTGATTGGCCTTATCCCACATTTCCAGTGTTATTTCCTTATATGAACCTATGTTTTAGCCAAACGAATTAACATCATTATTTCCCTCCTATGTGTACACATCAATGGTATTTCTATTTGAGATTCAGCAACTATTGAGCACAACCATGGAGTAAGCACTGTATTTCATATCAAGGAGTATGGATAAGATACTGTCCTGGCCTGCAAGGGCCTAAGTGTATACCAATGGTACTGTGAGTAGAGTGTGTGTAAGTAATAGTGGGAGACAATGGGAAGTGGTGATGTATTTATAGACATGCTAAAGAGAGATTAAAGAGGCTTCACAATGTGCTCAAATAAGAGACTGGTGCACAATTTAACTTTCTTCCCTTATCTTTTCTAAAATAAAATACAGTAGAATAGGACAGAATAAGTAGATTGGATTAGAATGAAATGGAATAGAATAGAATAATGTAGATTAGGATACAATAGAACGATGGAATAGAATATAATAGAATGTATGAAATAGAATATAATAGAATTCAATAGACTAGAATAAATAGAATGGAATATAGTAGATGAGAATAGAATTCAATAGAATAGAATAGAAAGAGAAGAGAATAGGTAAAATAGAATCAATAAAATAGGATGTAATAAAATAGAATAGAAAGAATTAAATAGAATAGAACTTAGTAGAATAGATATCAGGATTGTACTAGCCCTGTCGATTGATTTGGCTACCTTTTTCCTTTTCTCCTCTCTGAAACAGTACCAAAAATAATTATCTAACTGGGTACAGTGGCTCATGACTGTAATCCTAGTACTCTGAGAGGCTGAGGTAGGTGGATTGCCTGATCTAAGGAGTTCAAGACCAGCCTGAGCAAGAGCAAGACCCCATCTCTACTATGAAATAGAAAAAACTAGTCAGGCACTATGACAGGCATCTGTAGTCCTGGCTACTTCAGAGGCTGAGGCAAGAGAATCACTTAAGCCCAAGAGTTTGAGGTTGCAGTGAGGTATGATACCACGGCACTCAGGGCAACTGAGTGAGACATTCTGTCTAAAAAACAAACCAAAAAGGAAGTATCTCTTGGCAGTGCCCATAGCTCAGTGGGTAGGGCGCCAGCCATATACACCAAGGCTGGTGGGTTTGAGCCCAGCCCAGGCCTGCTAAACAACAATGACAATGGTAACAAAAAAATTGCTGGGCGTTATGGTGGGTGCCTATAGTCCCAGCTACTTGGGAGGCTGAGGCAAGAGAATCACTTGAGCCCAAGAGTTTGAGGTTGCTGTGAGCTGTGATGCCTTAGTACTCTATCGAGAGTGACATAGTGAGACTCCATCTCAAAAAAACAAAAAGTGAAGTATCTGATAGTTGAAGGTTTGGTAAAACTTAGCTATAAAATCACCTGGGTGTGATATCTTGCAAGGAGGGTAGATGTTTCATTACTGATTCCATTTTTTAAAGTTTTTTACTTTTTAAATTCTCTCTTTTCCTTTTGTTTTCCATGATTTATATTTCTAGAAAATTATCCATTTTATGTGTTTGAATATACTTTTATAAAGTTGCATGTATTTGCACATGATTTTTATTCACTATTGATTGCATAATGTCCCCCTTTTTGATCCTTTAATCCTGGTATATTTTATGTGTATGTTAAGATACATAATTCATTTTTTGGCGAGAAATTTTGTTTAAGGATTTGATACTTTTAGTTATTCTTTCAATATTAATCTGTTGGGAAAATGTATAAAGATTCTTTTTCAGAATTTCATGTGAAATTCAGTATACAAAAGGTGAACATCTGTTAGAAGAAATGTCTAGGGCAATAATTATTGTTCTTTTGTGTGTGTGTGAAGACATAATCTTTAACTTTGAAGTATACACTACTTTTTAGAATATCATGGACTAAAACCACCAGTTCAGTTTATTAAGGTAATTTTCAGGTATTTCCCTTTAAATGTTTTTCACTAGCAGCCCAGGGACTTTTTGAACTAATTATCAGAATAAAGACACATTATGCTCTTTAACCCTAAAATACAAACTAAAAAAATAGCAACCTTGCAGAGAAGAAATTTAATCTTTGGATCTATTAAACACTAGAATTTTTTTTTTTTTTGTAGAGACAGAGTCTCACTTTATCGCCCTGGGTAGAGTGCCGTGGCGTCACACTGCTCACAGCAACCTCCAGCTCTTGGGCTTAAGCGATTCTCTTGCCTCAGCCTCCCGAGTAGCTGGGACTA
>CAUYON010158696.1:0-18666 GCA_963573935.1 Arctocebus calabarensis | reverse complement strand
ATGAAATTAGAATTTCAAGCAGTAATCCAAAAGACACAAAAGATGTCTCAAGAACTGAATGAGTTCAAAGAGAAAATGGCCAAAGACTTTGACACATTGAGACAAGAAGTTGTAGCCCTCCAAGATCTGAGAAATACAGTAGAATCCCTCAGTAACAGAATAGAGCAAGCAGAAGAAAGGATCTCTGAAACTGAAGACAGAGACTTTGAACACTCCCCAAAGCTCAAAGACATAGAGAAATGGAAGGCAGGCTCGGTGCCTGTGGCTCAACGGACTAAGGCACCAGCCACATACACCTGAGCTGGCGGGTTTGAATGCAGCCCCGGGGCCTGCCAAACAACAATGATGGCTGCAACCAAAAAATGGCCAGGCGTTGTGGTGGGCGCCTGTAGTCCCAGCTATTTGGGAGGCGGAGGCATGAGACTCGCTTGAGCCCAGGAATTGGAGGTTGCTGTGAGCTGTGATGCCATAGCACTCTGTCCAGGGTGACAGCTTGAGGCTCTGTCTAAAAAAAAAAAAAAAAAAGAAAGAATGTACAACTATTCAATGTACTCAATACTAATATGAAGCTAGTAGACGAACTAATACATGCCCACACAAGAGAAAATCTCAATTCAATTCAAGTTGGGGGGACAGGGGACACAGGAGGGGGGAGAGTAGAGAGAGGGGATTGGTACACTCCCACCTAAGGGGCACAGTGTAAGGATGTATAGAATAGGGGTGGGCTTGGCGCCTGTGGCTCAAGCAGCTAAGGCGCCAGCCACATACATCTGAGCTGGCAGGTTTGAATCCAGCCCAGGCCCGCCAAACAACAATGACAGCTTTAACCACACACACAAAAAAAAAAAAAAAAAAAAAAAAAAGAAAGGAAAAAGAAAATAGCTGGGTGTTGTGGCGGGCGCCTATAATCCCAGCTGCTTGGGCGGCAGAGGCAGGAGAATTGCTTGAGCCCAGGAGTTGGAGGTTGCTGTGAGCTGTGACACTACAGCACTCTACCCAGGGCGACAGCTTGAGGCTCTGTCTCAAAAAAAAAGAACAGGGGTGGTGCCTGTGGCTCAGTGGGTGGGGCGCTGGCCCCATATACAGAGGGTGGCAGATTCGAGCCTGGCCCTGGCCAAACTGCAACAAAAAAATAGCCAGGTGTTGTGATGGGTGCCTGTAGTCCCAGCTACTCGGGAGGCTGAGGCAAAAGAATCGCCTAAGCTCAGGAATTGAAGGTTGCTGTGAGCTGTAACGATAAAGTGAGATTCTGTCTCAAAAAAAAAAAAAAGAAAGAAAGAAAAAAGGATATATAGCACACCACCTGGATGCAGGACACAAGTACAACAGGGACTTTACCAAAGAAATGCAAACACTGTAACCTAATGGTTTGTACCCTCATATTAATCTGGAAAAAATTAAAATAAAAAACAAAAATAATGGGCTCAGCACCATTATGTCCTGGGTGTAAGACAGTGGTTATGCCACCAGCCACATAAACTGAAGTTGGTGGGTTTGAACCCACCCCAGGCCAGCCAACCAGCAACGACAACTGCAACAAAAAATAGCCAGATGTTGTGGTAGGCGCCTGTAGTCCCAGCTACTTGGAGGCTGAGGCCAGAGAATCTCTTAAGCCCAAGAGTTTGAGGTTGCTGTGAGCTGTGACGCCACAGCACTCTATGGAGTGCGGCATAATGAGACTCTCTCTCAAAAAAACATAATAATAATATTGTAAACATCTTTCTCTATCATTTAATATTGTTAATAATTTTATATTGTGTAGAATATGGCTGTATGTACCAAATGCAGGTAATCAATCCTTGGCTGACAACTAACCAGTCAATTATCAGAATGAACAATTCCAGTAATTGACAGGTTAGTTGTCTTTATTTTTGTTTTTGAGAGGACAGTTTGCTATTATAAATAATAAACATTCTTTTAACTCAATTTCTGAATATACCCTGATAATTATATTCCTGATTATTTCCTTAATTTTCTGGAAATAAAATGGCTGGGTCAAAAGATAACAAATATTAGTTCATTAAATACGAAATGTCTGATTTTGAATCAAAGTTGATTATATCTCAAACAAGAAGCCATACAATTAATCAAGAATGCACCTAAACTATCTATACAGTTTTACCATCTTAGCTTGTGTATGCCAGCAGCAAGGAAGAGCGAGTGGTGATGAAATCACAAAAGGCATTTTCCACAGCTTGTTGAGAATTGAAATTTTTCCTTGCATGAAACAGTCCAAAGCCTGGAAGAAACGTTAGTCAGTTGGAGCAAGGTCTAGTGAATACGGCGGATGACAGCAAGTTTCCAAGTCCAGTTTCTGTAGTTTGAGCAGCACTGTTTTTGTATGACACATGGTTGAGCTATTGTCTTGCAAGAGGACTAGCCCATCTCTATTGACCAATCTCAGCTGCTTAATCACAGTATCCTAGTTATATCATCCAGCTGGTTTGCCATAGATATCTGCTGTAATTATAATACCAGCGCTGGACCACCACACAGACACCAGTAACGTTTTTGACGAATATTCAGTTTTGGACTGTGTTTCAGCACTTCATCTTTATCCAACCGTGTGTTGAACTCTTGCGATTGTCAAAAAGAATCCATTTTTCATCACCCTGAACAATACACTATAGAAATGGTTTGTCTTTATGTCGTGACCGCAAAGAAAGACAAGCTTCCAGATGACTTGTTTTCTGACGCTCATTGAATTCACACGGAACCCATCTATCCAGCTTTTTTACCTTGCTGATTTGTTTCAAATGGGCCAATATTGTTGAAATAGTAATGTCAAACCTTGCTGCTAATTCACATGTAGGTTGAGATGGATTTGCTTCCACTACAGTTTTTAGCTCAGCGTTATCCACCTTGGTCTCAGGTTGCCCATGTGGCTCGTTTTCAAGGTTAAAATCATCAGAGTGAAACTTCTTAAGCCAATGATGGATTGTGTGTTCATTAGTCACATCCTTGCCAAACACTTCATTGATATTTCAAGCTGTCCTGCATTGGTTCCATTGATGGAACTTACATTTAAAATAATATGAATTTTTGTCTTATTTGTGATTTCATAAAATTTGCTCTAAAAAGACTTTGAAGGGCTTGGCGCCTGTAGCTCAGTGGCTAGAGTGCCAGCCACACACACCAGAGCTGGCGAATTCAAACCCCTAGCTGGGGCCTGCCAAATAATAATGACAACTACAACACCCAAAAAATAGCCGGACATTGTGGTGGATGCCTATAGTCCCAGCTACTTGGGAGACTGAGGCAAGAGAATCACTTAAGCCTGAGAGTTTGAGGTTGCTGTGAGCTGTGATGCAATGGCACTCTAACGAGGGCCATGTAGTGAGACTCTGTCTCAAAAAAATAAAAATAAAAAGACTTTGAAAGATAATCACAAGCCAAAATGTGCACTCAAAAGAATGGGGATGTACCTTCACAATAAAAAATAAAACAAGAAGTGTCTAAGTGAAATGTCAGAGATAGAAACTGTCAAACTTAGTACTTAAGGAGATCGGACCTTTCTTACTTAATAACCCAATATTGATCTTTCTTCTGTAAAACAATACACTTGCCTTTAGTTCCATTTTTGCTATACTCAGTAACCAAGTTTTTCATTTATTCATCATCCATTCCCTAATAGGCACAAAAGGCCTGTGTTAGGCATGGAGCACAATGTGGTCCTTGTCTGCGCAGAACTTATAATGGAATGACAGAGACAGGCAGAGCAACAGGCAGTGACAAGGAGTGACAGCCATGGTAGGCAACTTCTGACAAGTTTCCCAGTGATCCCCTCCTCCTGGGACTCAGGCCCTTGAGTAATTCCCTATCCATGAGTAAGAGCTGGACCTAGCTAGTTGCTTCTAATAAACAGAATACAACAAAAATGATAGGATGTCACTTCTGTAATTTAGGTTACAAAAGACTGTGACTTTCATCCTGTGAGCTCTCCCTCCTTGTGAAAGGGGTTTGGTGGTTTACCCAGAGATGAGTACAGGTCACGTTCAGGTCAAGTTTAACGAAAAGAGACAGAGACCTTCCTGGGCATCCGCACTGAGAGTGTTTGGAGGCTTGTTTTTTATCTTGGGCGTAGAGGAGAAAGATTCCACAGCTTGCTGGAAGGTTCTGGTGATGAGGGTCTTTCCAGCGGAACTCCTGGGGTGGGGCCAGGTAGGCCTTTCGTTCTAGGAAGAGAATAGAATGAGCAGGGAGAAGGGTTTATTTTTTTTCTTTCTTTTTTTTGAGACAGGGTCTCACTGTGTTGCCCCCCGTAGAGTGTTGTGGCGTCATAGCTCACAGCTCTCGACAACCTCAAACTCTTAGGCTTAAGCAATTCTCTTGTCTCAGCCTCCCAAGTAGCTGGGACTATAGGCACCTGCCACAGTGCCGGGCTATTTTTTTAATGTTTTTTTTTTTTTTTTATGTCGCCCTCAGTAGAGTGCATCATACAGCTCACAGCAAGCTCCAACTCCTGGGCTTAGGCGATTCTCTCGCCTCAGCCTCTCGAGTAGCTGGGACTACAGGCACCCGCCACAACGCCTGGCTAGTTTTGTCGCAGTTTGGCCGGGGCCGGGTTTGAACCTGCCACCCTTGGTACATGGGGCCGGCGCACCACTCACTGAGCCACAGGCACCGCCCCATCGGGCTATTTTTTTGTTGTAGTCGTCATTGTTGAATAGCAGCACCAGGCTGGATTTGAACTTGCCAGCCCTGCCGCATGTGGCTGGTGCCCTAACCACTGAGCTATAGGCACCAAGCTGGGAGAAGGGTTTAGGTCCCCAACATCTTATCCTCTCCTTGGCCTGCTCTAATGAAGCCAGCTGCCATGCTTGCTTGATGGACAGACCTACGTGGCAAAGAACCCAGGGAGACCTCCAGCCAGCAGCTCTTGAGGAATTGAGGCCTTAGTCCAACAGCCTGTGAGGAACTGAATCCTGCCAAAAATCATGTGGGCCAGGGAGCAGAGCTTTTCCCAAGGACTCAGCTAAGCCATCCAAAATGCCTAAAGCATAAAAACTGTGATATAATGAATGAGTGTGGTTAAGCCACTGTATTTTGGAGAAATTTGTTATACAGCAGTAGATAGCTAATACACAAGTAGAGTGGTACAAATAAGTGTATGATAGGTGCATGTACAAAGGTCAGGCAGGAAACCATTGTGGTGGGGAAGCACCACATCTGGGAAGATTTCTGAGAGGAGGGCAAGCTTGCATTGCAGTTTGCAGGCTCAGAAGGCATTTGTTATGGGAGAGAATACGAAAGAGGGTTTCCAGGCAGGGTTACAGAACTATCAAGCTCTGAGAGCATTTCCTGAACCTGTTACCAGCTACTTGCCACAGGGTTGGTTGGAGGCAATATTACTGTGAAGTCAACAGAGCTTACACGTCAGGGCTTTTCACTTGCAAAAACTCATTTGGAAGCCCAAAAAAGGCTCTAGCAATTTTGTGTTTATAATTCTGCATTCCTTTTCTTTTCTTTCTTTCTTTCTTTTTTTTTTTTTTAAGAGATAGAGTCAGCTTTGTGCCTATGGCTCAAGCAGCTAAGGTGCCATCCACGTACACCTGAGCTGGCGGGTTCGAATCCAGCCTAGGCCCACCAAACAACAATGACGGCTGCAACCAAACAATGGGTGGGCGTTGTGGCAGGCGCCTGTAGTCCCAGCTACTTGGGAGGTGGAGGAAAGAGACTCGCTAGAGCCCAGGAACTGGAGTTTGCTGTGAGCTGTGATGCCATTGCACTCTACCCAAGGTGACACCTTGAGGCTCTGTCTTGAAAGAAAAGAGAGTCTTACTTTATCGCCCTCGGTAGAGTCCTGTAGTGTCACAGCTCACAGCAACCTCCAACTCCCGGGCTTAGGCGATTCTCTTGCCTCAGCCTCCCAAGTAGCTGAAATTACAGGAGCCTGCCACAGGCCTAGTTATTTTTTGTGTGTTTGTTCGTTTGTTTGTTTGTTTGTTTTGAGACAGAGTCTCACTTTATCACCACCCTTAGTAAAGTACTATGGCTTCACAGCTCACAGCAACCTCCAGCTCCTGGGCTTAGGCAATTCTCCTGTCTCAGCCTCCCGAGTAACTGGGACTACAGGCACCCAGCACAACGCCTGGCCATTTTTTTTGGTGCAGTTCGGCCAGGGCTAGGGTTGAATCCACCACCTTCTGTATATGGGGCTGGAGCCCCACTCACTGAGCCACAGGCACTGCCCAAAGCCTGGCTATTTTTTTGTTGCAGTGAGCCACAGGTGCCAGCCTGCATTCCTTTTCCTAAAGGGTGCCACTTAATTTAGGTCCCTACCTCAATAGTCTTGCCAAGAGCCTTATAATTCCCAGCCCCTCGCCCCTCCCTATGTAGAACACCTGCTTCCCAGTCCTATGTGGCTCCCTCTTTAAATACTATTTCTCAGGAACCCACCATTCTCCTTTAGCCTTCATTGTCTTTTTTCTTTTCTTTTCTTTTTCTTTCTTTTTTTTTTTGACTTTTATTTATTTTTATTTTTTTTAAATACATGTATTTTATTATTCTTCATTACATTATTTCCCTCCCCACCCCCCAGTGGTAAGACAGAATTTATTTACAGAAAAGAACACAGAAAACACTAAAGCTCTCTTTTCTTTTCTTTCTTTCTTTCTTTTTTTTTTTTTTTGTAGAGACAGAGTCTCACTTTATCACCCTCGGTAGAGTGCCGTGGCGTCACACAGCTCACAGCAACCTCCAACTCCTGGGCTTAGGCAATTCTCTTGCCTCAACCTCTGGAGTAGCTGGGACTAAGGCACCCGCCACAACGCCCGGCTATTTTTCTGTTTTGCAGTTCTGTGGAGGCTGGGTTTGAACCCAACATCCTCGGTATATGGGGCCGACACCCTACTGGATAAGCCATAGGCGCCGCCCTATTTTTTTTTTTTTGTAGAGACAGAGTCTTACTTTATGGCCCTCGGTAGAGTGCTGTGTCGACACACAGCTCACAGCAACTTCCAGCTCTTGGGCTTAGGAGATTCTCTTGACTCAGCCTCCTGAGTAGCGAGGACCACAGGTGCCCACCACAACATCCAGCTATTTTTTTGTTGCAATTTGCTGGGGCTGGGTTTGAACCCGCCACCCCCGGCCAGTGCCCTACCCTCTGAGCCACAGGCACCCCCCATAGCCTTCACTGTCTCAACCTAAATGATCTAGATTCTGTAGTTTTCCTATTCTCTCTCTCTTTAATTGTCCTCACTGGTGTTTCCGAAGTCTTGCAATTTTTCCTCAAACAGTGGTGTCCAGAACAGATGTGTTTTTCTAAACATCAAGTCTGGCCCCTGACCAAATGGCACCAGAGCAGGGCCACTTTGGGGCAGGCTGAGTCTCTGGGAATAGCCTCTCTGCCCAGCATCTCTTTGCCTCCCACTCTCAACTTGAGAAGAGCAAAAGTTCAGAGAAATAAAAGGGGGTGACTGGGGAGAAAGCAGAAGGGGCAACACCAGAGAGGAGCCTTACTACTATTTCCTTAAGGTGGGACTTCGCTTTCAGGACGCAGTTGGCAGAATTTCAAGCTGTCCATGGATGTAAGAGGAAAGGAAACTGACATGATTCATGCTTACTCTGTGCCAGGCACATGGGCTTCCCAACATCTATAGGTGGGTCATTACAAAAGTTTTGAGATACCCCCAAATCAAGTGTAAGATCTATGCAAATGGAAACAAATGAAGCCCTCCCAGTAACACTGATAAACTTGCACGGTGAATCAGAAAAGATGTTGTCAACTGTGTTTCTTGGAAGTGAAACAAAGTCTCAAAACTTTCATAGTGACCACGTGTCATGGAATCCTCACTCAGTTCTTACAAGTTAAAAGTGAGACTCTCCGTTTTATAACTGAGAAGACTGAGATTCACAGACTGTGAATGCCAGGTCATGCCCAGCCTCACCTGAGTCCCCCCCATCCTTTATAGGTTCTCCTAGGGGCCTGCTACCTACATTCAAATTCTAGATGAAAATTGGGCATTGTTGGCTCAGCGCCTGTGGCTCAATGGTCTAATGCGCCAGCCACATACACCTGAGCTGGTGGGTTCGAATCCAGCCTGGGCCTGCCAAACAACAACGACGGCTGCAACCCCCCCCAAAAAATGGCCGAGCGTTGTGGCTGGCGCCTGTAGTCCCAGCTGCTTGGGAGGCGGAGGCAGGAGACTCGTTTGAGCCCAGGAATTGGAGGTTGCTGTGAGCTGTGATGTCACAGCACTCTATCCAGGGTGACAGCTTGAGGCTCTGTCTCAAAAAAAGAAAGAAAGAAAGAAAGAAAAAAAGAAAATTGGGCATTGCAGCAAAAATCCACCTGGAAATCAGTTTAATAAATGACGAAGTCATGAAGGCCAAATTCTTCCTTCTGGGAGATCTGTGTAATTGAAGAAGACTCATCAGCGATTCACTTCTAGAGACAGAAAAGTACTCAAGGCAGGAGATCTAGACACCAAATGAGACGATTGGGGTTCAAGCTGGACAGACTGTAGAGTGGGGATAATAATGAGAATAACTGTTGTTTATTGAGTGCTTACGGATTCCCAGCATTGTATTACATGCGTTCTGTGTGTGGTGTATGTGTATATATACATTTTTATTACACATTCTATATATACACTATACACATATACATGTTCTGTAGGTTAGTACATTTTATCTCCACAACAACCCTGCTAAAAAGGTAGGGTTATTATTCCTATTTTTAAGTTGAGGAGCCTGGAGATGAAGAATCTTACACACACAAGCAGTGGTGAAGCAGAGACTAGAACCTGGCTCTGTCTGGCTTCAAAGCCTTTGCTTAATTTAACCACTAGGCTTATTAAAAGAGAATGGGAGTATGAGAAATCCAGACCTAGCTCTCACCTGGAGGTGGAGGTGACTCATGTGACCTTTGAGAGCCAGCAGTTGAATGCTTTGAAAGACATCTGCAGGCCAAACTCCTGGGTCCAGAGTTGGGGAGGGAGAGTCTGTCAATATCCATTGGCCTCTCTCCGGATTGGTTCAAGAATGTGAGGGAGAGGGGCTTGGGCCTGGGATGCTGAGGTGAGGCCATACCAGGAAGCAGGTGTTGGCAGACTCTTGTGCCTTCCTCTGCTCCTGGTCTAGCACTGGAGTCGCACACCTGTGTTTGGATCCTGCCAATCCTGCTTTGGGGTTTCAACTTAATGATTTAACAACCTTGAGCCCCACTTTTGTAAAGTGGAGATAATCAGAGTATATAGCCAAATAATAGATGATAATCGTACCGTAGAATTCAGGGAGGTGATGCCTGTGAAGGATTAATACAGTGCCTTCCACGATGGCTGCTGGGTGAATGGCAGCCATATTATTATTGTGAGATTCCTACTCCAGGGAGCCAGAATAAGAAGAGTTTTCTACTTTCTGCTCACTTTCCCTCCCATCACCTTTTTAAAAAAAGTTTTTTAATTTTTACTTATTTATTTTTATTGTTTGGGATTCATTGAGGTACAAAGAATGAGGTTACATTGATTGCATTTGCCAGGTAAAGTCCCTCTTCTAGTTGCATCCATCCCCTTCTTTGGTAGCAAAGTGGGACGGTATTCCAGGGATGGAGTAAATTTGACATCTTTCATTTGTTCAGACACTGGATGATTTTTATTGGTTTTCTGGTTCACAGCTCATTTCACAGTTGTCATTTGTCTCTTGTCTGGAAGATATTAAACTGTCACATAAAAGCTATAGATTTTTCATATTAGGAATTTTCACTATGCCATTTTTCTTTGCCTTTTATAGACAAAACATTGGATCAACCATGGTTCAATGATTAAAAACATCAGCGAACAATTCGGGTCTTAATAATAACAGCAAAAAGATTTTATGGGAAATATATGGGATAGTTCACCGAAGGAAAGCAGAACATTGAGCCTTAAACACACACACACACACACACACACACACACACACACACACCCCTTGGTGGGGGGCAGGGCAAGACAGCCAAATAGAAACCTACGGCAATCATCCCTCCGCACAAACACCAAATTCAACAACTACCCACACAAGGAAGCACCTTTAGAAGAACCAAAAATCATCTGAAGAGGACAGAAAAGACAATCCTGCATTGCCTATGCCACCCCTCCCTCATCGCCCAGCAGGGAGGCCAGCACACAGAGAGAATCTGCCTGCCCCTGGGAGGGAGAGTGAAGTGATTGCGAGACTTTGCATTGGAACCCAGGACCGCCCTGGGAAGGAGACTCCTGCAGAATTATGCCAGTGTGCATAGAGGGAACATTTAGACCAGCCTAGCCAGAGGAAATCCTCAGCCTGAAACTTGAGTTCTGGCTAGCCCCACCACCAGTTGACAAAAAGCAGCCTGGGGCTGGACTAAATTTGTAAGGCAGTTGGGCCACAAAGGCTGTAGTTCTTGCAGCTGTGCTTGCCCACAGCCGGTGGATTTGAGGTGCATGTGACACAATGAGACACCAGCAGAGGTGGGCAAGCTAGAGTCTGTGTGACCCCTCCTATAATTCCATGCAGTGCAGCTCAGAGACCCTTTTTTCACTTGGGGAAAGGAAAAGAAAAGAGTTCAGAGGACTTTATTTTGAACTTGAATACCTGCTCAGACACAGTGCCAAGCAGACCCCTGAAACTCCTGAATCCAAGTCTTTAATTCCTGGCATTTCTGGACCCTTCCTGTGTCAGAAGGAAACATGCTTCCCTAAAGGGAAGGACCCAGTCCTGGTAGGATTCACTACCCTCTGTGATTGCATTGAAACTGCAAATCACTTTGGATAATACAGACATTTTAACAATGTTGATTCTGCCAATCCGTGAGCATGACATGTTTTTCCATTTGTTTACATGCTCTACAATTTCCTTCCTCAGTGTTGTTCTCCCTACAGAGGTTTTTCACCACCTTGATTAAATACATTCCTAGGTATTTTATTTTCTTTGTTGTTTTTCTGAAAGGTATTGAGTCTTTGATTTGATTCTCAGCTTGACTGTTGATGGCATATAGGAATGCTACAAATTTGTGTACATTGACTTTGTAACCCAAGACTTTACTGAATTTATTTATCAATTCCAGGAGTCTCTTGGAAGAATCTTTAGGGTTTTCTAGATATAAGATCATATCATCAATAAAGAGTGGTATTTGGTCTCGTCTTTCCCTATTTTAATATAGTTGATTTCTTTCTCTTGCCTTTTGGGCTATAAGGCAGCAAGGCCCTCACAGACTGGGGAGACAGTCAAGGAAGGACCCCCAACTGCTTCTCCTCCTTGAATGACAACATTCCTTTAGGACAACAACATGCTTTTCTACTCAGCCGGAAGTCATGTATAGCTTTTACTCTGGAAAGTTCATCTTTACCCCATGTGCTAGATTTGTAACTTTGTTAAGATAAGTGACCTTGTTTAGGTACTATATAAATAAAGCTATTTCCACAATTCAGTGCTGGGTGCAATTGTGTCTGCGCTAGACCTTCCGATCCTATCCTTGTCTCTTGTGTGCTTTATTTTCTCATTCCCCTCCATTCCCACTCAGGTTCTCCATTTTCACACGGTTCAAGAATTGCCCAATTGCTCTGTCTAGGACTTTTAGCACTATGGTAAATATAAGTGGTGATAGTGGGCAATTTTGTCTGGTTTCATTTCTAAGTGGGAATGCTCTTACTTTTCCCCCATTCAGTATATTGGCTGTGATTTGTCATATTTGGCTTTTATAATTTTGAGGTATATTCCATCTATGCTATTTTGTTAAGAGTTGTTTTTCATAAAAGGGTGCTGATTTGGGGGGGGGGTTTTGAGACAGAGTCTCAAACTGTTGCCCTGGGTAGAGTGCCATGGCGTCACAGCTCACAGCACCCTCAAACTCCTGGGCTTAAGTGATTCTCTGGCCTCAGCATCCCAAGTAGCTGGGACTACAGGAGCCTTCCACAATGCCCAGCTTTTTTTTGTTGCAGTTGTCATTGTTGTTTAGCTGGCCCGGGCCAGTTTCAAACCCACCACCCTCGGTGTATGTGGCTGGTACCCTATCCACTGAGCTGTGGGTGCTGCTCAAGGGTACAGATTTTTGTCAAATGCTTTTTCTGCATCTAATGAGAGGATCATATGGTCTTTATTTTTGCTTCTATTTATGTGATGAATCACATTTATAGATTTGCACATTCAGAACCATACTTTCATCTCTAGGATGAAGCCCACCTGGGTGTGGTAGATTATTTTGTTGATGTGCAGCTGAATATTATTTGCTAGGATTTTATTGAGAATTTCTGCATCTATATTCATAAGGGCTATAGGTCTATAGTTTTCCTTGTATTCATATGGTGATATTGGCTTCATCGAACAAGTTGGGGAGGATTCCTTCCTTCTCAATGTTATGAAATAATTTCTGTAGTACAGGTACTAGTTCTTTGTACATCTGTTAAAATTTAGCTGTGAAACCATCTGGTCCAGAACTTTTTTGTTGGAAGATTTTTTTTTTAAATTGCTGCTTCAGTTTCATTACATGATATTGATTTGTTTAGGAAATCTACTCTTCTTATTGAGGCTAGAAAGATTATATGCTTTCTAAGAATTTATTCATTTTCTCAATATTTTCAAGTTTATGATCATAGAGATTTTTTGTAGTATTCAGAGATGATATTTTGTATTTCTTTCTTTCTTTCTTTTTTTTAGAGACAGAATCTCATTTTGTTGCCCTCGGTAGAGTTCTGTGGCATCACAGCTCACCTCAACCTCCAGCACTTGGGCTTAGGTGATTCTCTTGCCTTGGCCTCCCAAGTAGCTGGGACTACAGGCACCCACCACAATGCCTGGCTATTTTTTTTGTTGCAGTTTGGCCAGAGCCAGGATCAAACCCGCCACTCTCGGTATATGGAGCTGGTTGCTCTCTGAGCCACAGGCGCGATATTTTGTATTTCTATGGTGTCAGTTGTAATATCTCCTTTTTTCATTTCTGACTGAATTAACTAGGGTCTTTTCTTTTCTGTTTCTGGTTAATCTAGTGAGAGGCATGTCATCTTTGTTTATCTTATCAAAACCCAACTTTTTGTTTTGTTAATCTTCTGTATAATTCTTTTTTTTTTTTTTGTAAGACAATTTATTCACAGAAAAGAATACAGAAAACACTAAGGCTCCTGGTAGAGGGAGAGAATTCTAGTGGGGAGAGAGAAGCTCTCTCCGTTTCTCTCCCCATCTCCTCCTTTAGGCCTTTAGTCTCAGGGTATATATAGGTGTATGGATTCCTTGGCCAGGAAAGGAAAGAATACAGTCCCTTCCGCCAGGGGCAAGGTGAATGAATGTATCAATGAATGGATACAGTCCTTTCATGGAATTGAGGCCTAGGAAATTCACAAGAAATTGACCTAGGCATAGGAGATGGGGCCATATTTGCTTTATACATGTGTTTGCGTAGTTTTTTTTTCTAGCAATACTCTATGTTCTTATATATTACTTGTGTTTGGATAAGATAATTTATTGAAATATTGATTTTATCACTGCTTCCCACCCTAATCCAAAAATGCTTTTCTGCTTTTTTCCCTTAAGTTTTTGTTCAGCAGGTCTAAAGATGTATAACAGTAGAACTTCCTTTTGTTTTGTAAAGCTTCAGTTATTTGAAGGATTTCAACTAGGTGGTCCTGGAGAAATTGGGAGAGAGGCAAGAGCCTAGCAGGAAGAGTCTGCTATGGAGGTCTCTAAGAGGGATTGATTTGTAGAGGGAGGGCTCCATGAAGTAGCTGGGACTGGGATCCAATCCCTTTGTGCTGCTCCCTTTTAACCCCTGACCTCAATGTGGAATGGCTGTGTGGTACTGTGGGGAAGCTGAACCTTAGCCTTGATGAGGAGCCCCAGCTTAAGCTGGGAGGACAAGTTTCAGGAAGCAGTATAGGCACCTTCCTGCAAGAGACCTTGTGGTCTTGGATAAAACCCAGTGATGACCAGTTTGGACCGAAGATCAGAGAGTTCTTAAATATTCTGGATTCTGAAACCTGGAGTCTTTGCCATTGGGATTGGACATTGCCACAGTATTCATGGAGGTTAAATTTCAATTAACCTGAAGAATGGTGGTTTAGGATGAGATTTGATAATAGAAAAAAAATGTAACTTTTCTTTCATCTAGAGCTGTGAAGTAACTTTCATAATCACTCATACCCATATTTATAGCTCTCAATGTTTAGGAGAAATTTTGTATAAGAGTCTGAAAGACTTTTTTTTTTCCCCTGCGATAGAGTGTCAAGTTGTCACCCTGGGTAGAGTGCTGTGACGTCATAGTTCACAGAAACCTCCTACTCTTGGGCTCAAACAATCCTCTTGCCTCAGTTTTTTCTATTTTTAGTAGAAATGGTGTCTCGATTTTGTTCAGATTGGTCTTGAACTTGTAAGCTCAAGCAATCCACCTGCCTCAGCCTGGGCTACTCCATCTCAAAAAAAAAAAATCAATTTTTTAATCAGACAAATCCAATATAAGTCTTTAATTTTACCTTTTCTGTGAAATAACAGAGTAGGTGTTGGGTATTTACCTCCTGAAAGTAATGCCAGATAAACTCAAGATACCCCAAGAAGCTCGTTTTTCTTTTATTCTTTCTAATCCGGAGGCTGAAATAGTGGCAAAGAAGGAACTGACAAAGATAGTCTGACATTGGCAGAAGTAGGTAGGTGCCTTTCTATTAAATATGAGTTTCATTCTACTTCTCTTGCAGCTTTATCATCCAGCTGCAAATACCTAAACTTTGTATTTCTTTTATCTTAATTTGAGCCAGGAGATACTGAAGCCTGATGATTCCCTTTGTGACAGACTGTGAGTGGACTTTGGATAAAAGATAACTAAAAGGATACAATGAAGACCAATTCTTGATATGGCAAAATTATTTTCTAAATAAGGAAGCTTTTACAGGATATAAGTGAATAAACGTGTTATTTAGCTGTGTGTGAAAAAGCCACTTGACTACAGACTTTATGACCCACCTGTGTGACCCTGGGCATATCATTTGAACTCCTGGGGCCACATCTGTCACATAAATGTTTTGGACTGGATGACTACTAATGGGACTCTTAATGCTCTATTCTTATGAGTCTAGAAATGTAGAGTAAGAGACTCTTTTATGATTAAAATATGCAATGATAAGGCGCCTTATTTACAGTAAGTACTTAGATGTAATAATTTTTTTTTTCAAGCTGAGATCTTATTAGTTTGTCCAGTCTAGTCAAAAACTCCTGAGGTCAAATAGTCCTCCCACTATAGCCTCCTGAGTAGCTGGG
The DNA here is from genome assembly GCA_963573935.1 of Arctocebus calabarensis. Lineage (NCBI taxonomy): Eukaryota > Metazoa > Chordata > Mammalia > Primates > Lorisidae > Arctocebus > Arctocebus calabarensis. Next base: position 3,468 of record CAUYON010158696.1, on the reverse strand, counting down.
ACTGTAGGTGCATGCCACTGCATTTGGCTGATTTATTATTATTGTTATTTTTGTAGAGACAAAGTCTCACTTTATCACCCTCAGTAGAGTGCGGTGATGTCACACAGCTCACAGCAACCTCCAGCTCCTGGACTTAGGCGATTCTCTTGCCTCAGCCTCCCCAGTAGCTGGGACAACAGGCGCCCGCCACAACGCCCAGCTATTTTTCTGTTTTGTAGTTCTGCCAAGGCTGGGTTTGAATCCGCCACTTTCAGTATATGGGGCCGGTTCCCTACTCAATAAGCCACAGGTGCCGCCCAAAGGAACTCTTTTTTTTTTGGCTGAGGCTGGGTTTCAACCTACCACCTCTGGTATATGGGGCTAGCACCCTACTAATTTGAGCCACAGGCACTGCCCTTATTTTTTTTTTAGTAATTTTAAATGTGCCAATAAGATCAATGCAGTGTTTTTACAAAAGCATGCTCAAACCCCTGTGGTAAAACTGAGAATATGTATTACTATATATTTTGGTTGGGCACAGTAGATAATTAGTGCTAAGTGAAAAACAAATCTCCCCAAACAACTGACAGGAGTTAACAAATTGTTAGAATTGCCACTGAATTATGTGCACTTTTTTTGAGACAGAGTCTCACTATGTCGCCTGGGTAGAGTGCCGTTGTGTCACAATTCACAGCAACCTCAAACTCTTGGGCTTAAGTGATTCTCTTGCCTCAGTCTCCCAAGTAGCTGGGACTACAGGAGCCCGCCACAACACACCGGCTATTTTCCGGTTGTAGTTGTCAATGTTTGGCAGGCTGGGGCCAGGCTTGGACCTGCCAGCTCTAGTATATCTGGCTGGTGCACTAGCTGCTGAGCTACAGGTGCCGAGCTGAATTATGTGCACTTTTAATTGTTGAAAGAAGGTCTTTTAATAGCTACTAATGAATGAAAAGTACTTAACCATGTATATATTATTTCAGAAACTGGAAAAGAGACTGTATGTAGAATACTGGGCAACAAAGTAAAATAGATTTCAGATAAGTTAAGCTGAACACATAGTCAATCCCCAACCAACCAGTCACTGCTGTATCCCCTGGGAGAGTTCAGCGGAGCTTATCACAGAAACTAGGTTCCTCAGGGAGCTTGTGATTTTTATTTTATAGCTGCTAATCATCATTGCATTGTCATTTATCTAAATCTTGGCTAATTATTTTATTTTTCCATTGTTTCCCTACTGTTAGTTGAAAATGCATGTAATTTTGTTTTTCTAATATTTTGTTAAAGTTACAATATTAAATAACACTTAACTAAAAATGTTATTTGTATCCTGAATGATCCAGTACGGCTTTATACATCCTGATTTCACTGAACACCTACAACTAAATACCAATCTTGCAATCTCCTGAAACTAACTCTTTCTTTTGCTCTGTTCAGTGTGCTTTTAGAAATGAAGAAGGACTAATAGATACTTCAGAACTCAAAATGTATACGGTTAGTAAGAATGTTACTTCATTCATAGCTCTGAGTATAAAGCACTTCAGAAATTAAATCTCATTCTGAGTTGCTTCTTTTTGGGTTGATGGAAATTTGATCTCAGCATTATTTCCCTTTTCTGTATAATTGAGAAAGAGAAGCTTTGTAAGTTATGCTCCACATTCCCAACTATATTACAGGCTGAAACTAGATGCTGGAATGGGCTTAATGGGTAAGATTCAAAACTTTATTCTCATATCAATCTAACACATGTCTCATGGAGATGAAAAGATAAAAATATAAAATTTGCTGAAGGAGAGCCGGGCATTATGGGTCACACTTGTAATACCAACTGCTTGGGAGGCTGAGGCCAGACTGCTTAAGCTCAGGAGTTCTGACTGGCCTGGGATACCCTATCTCAAAAAAAAAAAAAATTGCTAAAGGAAATAAATATTCAGAAATCTTAAAAAGTTCTTACTGGACTAAGTGAAAAAAGTGCACTAAAAATGTTAAGTAAACTTTTAGGGTAATATAAATAAAAGCAATAAAATTCAAAACCCTGAAGGCTGTGTTTGTCAACCTTTTTTTATCTAGTGGCACACTTGAACCTGTAGTTTAGGCACATTTAAATTATGTTGATCAAAAAAAAGAGTGGAAGAAAAAGAATATATTTACCGTGCTTTGAACTTCTTTCAAAAATAATTTAAATAATGATCTTTAACATTTTTTTGGTGGCATACCTAAGATCCTCTCATGGCAAACTAGTGTGCCAAAGCACTACCTTAAGGGATGTCAGACCTCTCTCTTTTATACCTGCAAAGCTGCCTATGAATCTTGCCTGGATTTCTCTGAAGCCTGTCTGTCATGGTAAACCAGCTTTAGTGATTTACCTGTGACCTCCATAAAAGGGTCATAGAATTATACTCCTTTAAAATTATACTCCTTTAAAATTGGCGCCTGTAGCTCAGCAGCTAGGGTGCCAGCTACATACACTGGCCGGTTTGAACCCAGCCTGGGCCTGCCAAACAGCAAGGACAATTACAACCAAAAAAATAGCAGGGCGTTGTGGCAGGTGCCTATAGTCCCAGCTATTGAGGAGAGAATCAGTAAAGCAAGAGAATCACTTAAGCCCAAGAGTTTGAGGTTGCTGTGAGCTGTGACATCACAGCACTCTACTAAGGGTGACATAATGAGATTCTGTCTAAAACAAACAAACAAACAAATAAACAAACAACTCAGTTAAGTTGGCTCAGTGCTCAGAGCTAAGTGGTTAGGGCACTGGCCACATATACCAGGGCTGGCAGGTTTGAATCCAGCCCAGGCCTGCCAAACAACAATGACAACTACAAAAAAAAATAGCCGGGCATTGTGGGCAGGCATCTGTAGTCCCAGCTACTTGGGAGGCTGAGGCAAGAGTTTCTTAAGCCCAAAAGTTTGAGGTTGCTGTGAGCTGTGATGCCACAGCACTCTACTGAGGGCAGCATAGTGAAACAGTCTCAAAAAAAAAATCACATAAGTTATTTAATTTGGGGCTTTAACACATGAATTTAAGAAAGAAGGGGACACAATTCATCTCATAACAGTGTATTTACATATTGTGTGAGAATGTTTGTAATAAATTATAATTCCTTAAGTGTAAGAATCTCTTCAGGGCTCTCTGACATACAAATGAGAAAGCATAGTTATAAGCAAAATGCAAAACTAGGTTTTATTAGTTTCAGAAAACTGTATATGTCTTGTCTTTGCATAGCTTTATGCCTCTTCTCTGCCCCTGATTGTCTCAATATTTTCCTTGTCTTTTTTGCAGCAATCCCAGGGACCCCTTTGTTTATGCTCCAACCTGCTCTATTTCTTTCTTTTGTTTTTTAAATTGTTTTTATTATTAAATCATAGCTGTGTACATTAGTACAATCAAGGGGTACAATGTGCTGGTTAAATATACCATCTGAACTATTTTCATCAAACTGATTAATATAGCCTTCATGGCATTTTCTTAGTTATTGTATGAAGACATTT
>CAUYON010158693.1:0-14405 GCA_963573935.1 Arctocebus calabarensis | reverse complement strand
TTTACTGAAATATATTCACATACCATAAAGTTCAGCCTTTTACAGTATACAATTCAGGCGGTGCCTGTGGCTCAAAAGAGTAGGGTGCCGGCCCTATATGCTGGAGTTGGCAAGTTCAAACCCAACACCGGCCAAAAACTGAAAAAAAAAAAAAAAAAAAAAAGACATAGGGAGCACTTGGGCCACCTGCCCGTTGGAAGGGGTATCAGTCTTGGGTTTGAGGAGCCTTGAATGTTCCCTATTAATAGTGATGATGGCAGGATGTGGAGAGCCTCCCTTCAGGTGCTCAGGGCCCTGCCAGGCAGTTATGATGCCGTCTTGCACGTGTCTCCATGAGGAAACTGCATGCTGGGGGCAGCCCTAGCTCCTGGAGGCCCCTTCAGGGCCAGCCTCACCAGCATGGCATGGCCAGGAAGAGCTCAGCATAGCTTTTGTCCCCACCATAGCAAGACCTCTCTCTCTCTCTTTCTGTCTCTCCCCCACGTTTGCCCCCACATCTAGCCCCTGCCCACCCTTGAAGAACATGGAGAAAGTACAATGCCATGATATGAGCTGGGGCTCTTTAGTAAAGCCAGGGCATAAGTAACAACTCTTCATTCCGGTGGGCCTTTGGCAAGTGTGGTGTGAAGACCCTGAGATGGGTTCCCGTGACCCCTGCCTCCTGCTCTCTCACCCTTCTGTAACCCCCCCCCCTTGGGTGTAGGCTGGACCTAGTGATGTGCTCCCAGCCGGTAAAATGCAGTAAGCGTAAGGAGTGCCAAGGCTGCTTCAGATGACAACCTCTGTCTTGTTAGCAAAGTGCCTCCTTGGCTTGCCTGCTCTGTTGAAGCCAGCAACTGTGTTGGAGAGACCCACATAGCACGGAGCTGAGGGTGGCCCCTCACTACCAGCCTGCTGGGAGCTGAGATGCTCAGCCCCCAGACCTAAAGGAGCTGGATCCTGCCAGCCGCCACGTCAGCTTAGACATGGATCTTTCCCCAGCTGAACTTTCAGATGAGCCCTGAGCCCTGTGAGAGACCTTGAGACAGAGGACACAGCTGAGCCACACCTGGGTTCCTGACCCACAGAAACTGTGCAATATTAACTGTGTTTTAAGCCTAAGTTTGGGGATGACTTGTTACCCAGTGATATAGCAAACCCTTTAGCCTTTCCGTTTTCCACTTCTCATCTGTAAAACAATTCTAGTCCTACTCCTTTTCAGGGTTGCAGGGAGGATTAACTGACTAGAAGCATGTAAGGTGTGTCATACAGTGTCGGGCACCCAGGAAGGGAGGAATAGCAGCTTCATTATTAATTTATACCATTTGAAATAATAATGGCTGTTCTGGGCTGCTATGTTCAGAACTCCTGTGCTGGTGTGCCTGTCACTCACTCGCGTTTCTGCAGCTCAATCACCCCGTGTCCAGTCCTGCCCCAGCGGCATTTGGAATACCAACGAGATCAGATACAGCCAGCGCCTCGGTAACGACATCCATTCATCGTCTGTAGAGAGTTTCATAGTTTACCAAGCTTGCCTCATACTGAGCCACAGGCACAGCCAGAGTCTTTTATTTTCTTATTTGGGGTGCATCTCCAGGAAGAAAAGAACCCCATTTTCTCCTTGTGGGTGCCCTATCTTGGTTCTGCCCTGTTTGGATCTTAAGTAATCACTGAAGGTAAGGGCTGGAAGGACATTAAAAAATTTTTTTAGATTGAGGTAAAATTCTCATAACATAAAAGTAACCATCTTAAAATGTACCATTCAGTAGCCTTTAGTATATCCAGCACCTCTATCTAGTTCCAAAATATTTTTCAGCATCCCAGAGGAAACCTCGGGCCCATGGAACACTCACTTCCCGCTTCCCTCTGCCCCCAGGTGAGGGGGTGACCACTGATCTATTTTTTATCTCTGTGATTTTGCCTATTCTGCACATTTTGTGCCAATGGAATCCTACAATAGTTTTATGTCCGGCTTCTTTTACTCAGCATGTGTTTGAGGTTCATCCACGTTGTAGCCCACATCTGTGCTTTCTTCTTTCTTGTAGCTGAGAAATACTCCATTGAATGGATAGACCACCTTTTGTTCGTGGAAGGGGCCTCTGAGGCCTGGAGGAGCCACAGCCAGGGGAGCCTGAGGACGGAGATCAGGGGGCCTCACACTGGAAGAACCTAGTGACAGGTGCAGTGAAACCTGCCTGACAGCTCGACTCCTCGGAGGAGTGAGCCGTAAATCTTGGTGATGCTCACTTGCTGATCTTTTTTTTTTAATCAGCTCAGTGGTTTTCAGCTAGGGATGATTTTGGCTACCCCTCTGTTCCTTCCAGGAGACATTTAGCAATGTCCAGAGATGTATTTGGTTGTAAGTTGGGGAATACTTCTGGCATGTAGTAGGTAGTGGACAGGGATGCTGTTAAACATTCTACTATGCCCAGGGCAGCCCTACAACCTCCTATATCAATAGTGCCAAGGGTGGTGCACCTGTCCTCCGGTTCTGCCTCCCGTGTCACTGTGCCATCTGCTCCTCTGACCAGAGTGCTGACTAGTGAAGACCTGCTTGCTTCAGGTCTGAGTCCTGATCTGGCCTCTCCATCTTGATCCTTGAAACTGCCATCAGGGTCCATCTTGCGTAAGCATTTTGCCACCTCACCCCCACCCAGGCCACTCTCTTCTGCCCCATCTGGTGGCACAGCCTTCCTGGGCTCTGCACAGGTGGGCATTCAGGGCCCTGCATCTTTCTGACCACACTGTAGCCTCCTGCAGTCCTTCCCAGCCTCCTGGACCCATCACCTTACCAGACTCCCCCAGGCCTGTGGCCCCCAAGCTTCCTTCCCCAGGGGCCTCCCCAGCTCACGGCTCCTCTGGTTTCTCCCAAAGTGACAGCCTGAGCTGTGTTTGTTTAGTCCCATCGCTCTCAGCAGGAAGCTGCCCAAGAAATGTGTCGGTGGAGCTCCTGCTTCTGTGCTACACTGACAGCAGCTGATACAATTTTTCTTAATTAGTGCCTTTAATTATTAGTAACATTTTACTTAAGTAGAATTAATTACTCCATCCCCAGCTCTAGCCAGCTATGTCTTCCCGCCATGGTTTCCCATTGATATCCTCCGATGGAGGCCACACTCCCCTCTCCTTCTCAGGTAAAGAATACTTGCCAAGGGCTCTTGGGAATAAAATCCCCCACCCCCTCGAGCATCTGTCAAGGCCTCCTGCCAAAGCCTCAAATCAAGGCGGAAATCATGGGCGGGTGTAGCGGAGCCTCAGGTGGGGAGAGAGGGGCATCTGTCCAAAGTGATCTGCGTCTTTATTCCTCTGGGCTGAGCATAACTCCTTGGAAGGTCTTTCCTGCCCGCGGTGGGGAGATTCCAGAACTGGTGTTCAGCCAGGGGCAGCAGTGAGGAGGAAGACACTGCAGTCACCCCACTTTTCATAGCTACCTGCTTCAAGAGGGCCCCAGGAAGAATGCAGCCAGCATATCTGCCTTTACCCCAGGACCTTTGGAGTCAGGCCAGCCACAGCCCTGGAGCTTCCCTGGGGAACAAGAGGGAGTCCCCATGCAGACACCGTGTCAATCTGTATTTGCTTCTATGTGTGGAGTTGGACGGGGCTCTGAGAGCTACCTGAGCTGGCCCGTCAGGCAAGGTGTTCACACCAGACCTCGCCAATACTCCACAGAGCCCGAGTGCCAGAGATGCTCTGGGATGGAACAAGGGACGGGAGCAGATTCCAGGTGGAAGAAGTTTGGGAAGTATTGCCTTCAACCCCTGCCTGTCGGCATCACGGAGGATTCCAATGTTCCCATCCTGTCCCACCACGCTGGAATTCTTGACGGTGGCAGGTTACTTCCTCGCTGTGTGTCCTGGTTTACGCTACAGCAAAATGGCATTAACAACAGCACCTGAGCTGTGAGGCTGAAGTAAGTTAATGTGTGGACAGTGCCAGGCACACTGGGCTACAGTCACGGGGGCTATTCCTATGATCGTTATTATTCTTTTCAACATGATAAAGGCTCCAGGAAGCCCTCATTGAAATATGTTTAATTTTAATTAACCCAAAGTGCCCAAAATGTATTTGACCACACAAAAACTTTTCAGATCAGCAGAACTCCTGTCCCTTGGGACACACTTTTGGAAATGCTGGTGTAAATGCTCCAGGGTGGTGTTTTCCTGGAGGCGTTGGAGAGACCCATCACTCACTATGTAAGCACATTCCAGGGCTTGGCCCCTCTTCTTGGTCAGTTTTTCAGAAACACGGGTCACTGTGGACGAAGATGTTCCTTGTGACGTTTTGGTTTACTTTCTCGGAGTTCTTCAGCCTTTACTTTGTGCTGGTGTCAACTCAGTAAAGAGCTTTGGAGGCCCAAGTCTCCATGGCGTGGTGACAATCTGATAATTCCAACCGTTGGTCTCTAAAAATTGTGTCTCCTGCTTGCTCACGTTGGTGTGTGCGTTGAAATTTAAGGATCATCTCCTTGAGCCTATCCCAGGCCTGGGCAAACAGTGGATGCATAATGCCTGGTGTGACTGAGCAGTGCAGAAGCCCAGAAGACTCCACCCATCTGGACCAGAGCCATCTTCTGCAGCGAAGTGTGGGATAAGGAAAGGAGTCTCGGAAAACCAAGGCTCCGCCCCTACCTTACCAGCAGCATGAGCTCGCAGGAATTAGTTAACCTTACTGGCTCCATATGGAAAAGTGGGAAGAACTGTTTCCTCCCTGACTCCCTGTCATGGTCAGATTGAAGACCAGCTCAGGTGCCATATGGGAAAATGCCTTGTCCTGGGTAGGGCGCCCCATGCCATGCCTCAGCAACCCTCCTTTGCTCCCCATATCTCCTTCTATTGCCCCAACTGGGACAGTCATGGTGAGTGGGACTGAGGCCCAAGCAGTCACAACAACGCTGGGAATGAGCGGTATTATGTGCTGTGACAATATTTGATGAATTCATATGCGCCTAGGGGAGCAGACTAAGTAGGTGAATAAAGTGAGAATATTCTCTGTGACAATCAATATTCCTTCAATTGAACCATCTCTGCAGATCTGACATTTTGATTTTTCTTTTTTGGACACATTAACTGGATTTATGTTTCTATACAGCGGCGATGGCAGGGAAGAAGAGGTAGCAGCGGCAGCAGCAGCCAGGTGTGGAGGTGCTTCAGCAGGCACCTGGGGAGGCTGATGGGAGCAGGTTCATTTGCATGAGGCCCGGGCTAAGTGGTGGCTGATGCCTAAGTGCTGTGCTTACCTGGCCGCTGCACCTCAGAAGGCCCCACCTGCCTGTAATTCTTCTTGCTTCGGGCAAGCTGGGAATGGCACCAGCTTTAGCTCCTGGGAGCCCTCCCACCCAGAAGTCCTGGCCCTGGCTCCCAGGACTCGCACCTGCTCAGCTCTGGACAGAGGGTGGGGCCAGATGACTTTCTGAGGGCCATCCCAGGGTGGAGCTGAAGTCAATAGGCTCTGATCACTGCCTGGGTTCACTTGCTGGCTGTGCAATTTGCTAATAAAAGATGGCAGGTGAGTGAAGTTTGCAATATCTTTTGCCCCAGTGTACCTATCCGCAGGATTGAGCTGATACTGACACTAACCGTATACGGATGACTTGCAGGTGCTGGGCATTCTTTTCAGAGCTTTACAGGATCAATACACCTAATCCTCACAACCACCCAGCAGCGTAGGTCCTCTGATGGTCCTGCTGGCAGGTGAGGAGCCTGAGGAACACAGCTATGCATTTTAGAGAATCAGTCTGTCATTAGAATCAGTCTATGCAAGTTAAGATTTTTCATAAAAAAATAAAACTCAAAGGAGCGTAAGCAAAAAAGGGGAGCAGGGGTATTGTCTTTAGCTGGATAGGATGCTGGGATTTCTGGAGAATTCCAAGGGAAGAAGGGCACTTGAGCCTACTAGAACCTTCTGCAACCTAAGGGCTCCGGAGCTGCAGGGGTGAGAAGCCGCCTTCAGCCCCATGTGCAGTCTTGTTCTGTCATTGCCTATCATGATTGGCCTCTGCTTTTCTTTCCAGGTTGTCCTATGAGGCAGGCCAGCACGGAGCTTTGAGTGGGAACTCCAGAATCTAACTGCCTGAGTGTGCACCCGGCCCAGCCTCTTCCTAGCCACGTGGCAGCTTCCTCAGCCTGCCTGAACCTTGCCTCCAAGTCTGTAAGGTGGAACAGCAGCAAAACCTTTCTCTCAGGCTTACCGTGAGGATTAAATGAATTAATACATACAAAGTGTTTGAAGTAGTGCCTGGTGCGTGGTGGATGCTCAGTGAAGTTGTAGACGAGCGTTTTCTCTGCACAACTGGCAACCTCAGCCTGAACACATTGACTGAGATAATTTTCTCTATTTTATTTTAATCAAAAGCTAGGAAGGATTCTGATGACTCACTTCCCTTTTTTTTGTTTTTGGAGACAGAGTCTCACTTTGTTGCCCCCAGGAGAGGGCAGTGGCATCATAGCTCACAGCAACCTCAGACTTTTGGGCTCAAGTGATTCTCTCACCTCAGTCTCCCGAGTAGCTGGTATTACATGTGCCGGCCACAGTGCCCAGATATTTTTAGCGCTAGCTCAGGCTGATCTCAAACTCCTGAGCTCAGGCGGGATCCACCCACCTCGGCATCCCAGGGTGCTAGGATTATAGGAGTGAGCCACTACACCCAGCCTCTGACAACCCACTACTTTTTTTTTGAGACAGAGTCTCACGCTGTCACCCTGGATAGAGTGCTGTGGCATCACAGCTCACAGTAACCTCCAATACCTGGGCTCAAGTGAGTCTCTTGCCTCTGCCTCCCAAGTAGCTGAGACTACAGGTGCCCACCACAATGCCCAGCCATTTTTTGGTTGCAGCTGTCATTGTTGTTTGGTGGGTCCGGGCTGGATTCAAACCCACCAGCTCAGGTGTATGTGGCTGGCACCTTAGCCCATTGAGCCAGGCGCTGAGCCTGACCACTTCTACACTCACCACTGTCAACAGGCAGAGTGAGCTGCTACGATCATCTAGAACTGGTCCTGCTCCTTGTCCCCGAGGGAAATTTGGAATAAAGAAAAAAAGACGACTGGGTATTTACAGCATGCCCTTTTGGGTTACCTAATGTTAGCTTTTCAGGGTCTCTGAGCCATTTTATGACCCTATAAGTTTACATAACTGATAGCGATGCAGAATGACTCTTGCCTACAGATATGCGGATAAATCTGGGACTGTCCTTCAGCTCGCTACCTCTCCCCTAAGAAAAAGTGGGTTCCAGTCTATTTATAAATTCATTTCCGCTGTCTTTTATTTTGTGTAAATTTATGGTTTTTAGATTTCTCCTCTGGACTGGCTATAACATCTGCCTGGTTTCAGCATGAATATGAGGTCAAATAAAATCCTTAACACATATTCAAGTCTGAGTCATGAGCTTGTTTCCAGGGGAGGTAGCATTGGTCATCCTTAATACTCTTGCAGATGGGAAAGTTTGCTAAGCAGACCAAAAAATAGGTACCACCATCTCTTAGACCCAGACCCAGCTGTATTTCTTACCCAGGCCTCAGTTTTCTCATCTATGTAACATTAGATACCCGAGAGAATGCTAGAGTATTTCTAAGAATTGTACAGAGGCACCCAGCCAGCACCTGGATGCAAAGGTGGTGCTTAACCCCAGGGAAGCGGCATTGTTGCAGGGCTGGTGCTGGGGGTGTTGCTGCGGTTATATTTAGTCCTGGTCATTGATGGAAGCAGCCAGTAGATGGTTGATGAAATACAGGGAGGATGACAGGCCGAAGGCACTAAGACTAACGTGGATGGGAACAGAGGAAAGGAGACCTTCCTGGGCTGAGCCAGACGTCGCCTACCTACGTACTCAGGGCATCTGCACCTGTCACTGGGCACATCCCATCTTTAGTGCAATCAGCATGAGAAAACCTGCAATCCTGGAAAGTTCAGTGTGGTGAGAGGATATTGATGTGGAGACGGCTTGGTTTGTCCTTGCTGGGATAAAGGAAGGGGGTGATCAGGGAGATGCCGGGAGGAGAGAGGAAGAAATGGGGGCATGTCAGCATTTCCAGGGGAGGCCCTCTGGTTCTCTGTCCATCATCTTCCACGCTGCAACTCTTAGTGGGTCCCTGGATTGCTCATCAGCTGTGTGACCACTTGGTTAGCTTGATACTATTTCCTGACCCTGGAGAGAGCTTTGTGTGAAATAGGGTTCGTCCTGCTTAGGGGAAGACCATGCTGTGTGTAGCGTGGCAAATGATGGAGTAACCACTTTAGGATAGTGACTAACTGCTAAAACAGTCTTCTAACCTGACGCACTGTCCAACAGTCTTATCCCCAGCTCTGTTCCTAGTGTGTACCGTCTGACCTGAGACAGAGGGCAATAGTCTGAAAAGCAAGACCTTCCCTTTTGTGTTTTAGCCTAAACCAGCATCCAGTGCCCTTGGGGTAAAGGATTGAGGTAGCTACAGAGGAGAGCAGAGAGAAAAAGGAATAATGCTCAGATTTTGATATTCAATATTTTATTTCTTAGCACAAGAGTAGGAGAAAAGCAAAAGGTTTTCCAAGTTTCTTTATTTCCCATGTAACAGGTCATGCCTGACCTCGGTTTGTTGCTCCAGTCCCCTCCTGCCACTCAGGGCTTGCCTGCCACTCGGGAGCAGCTGTGAAGCAGCCCCTCTTCTGGCCTGGGGAATGGGAAAGGAGGGAGAAGGCTAGAGAGTGGGGTGCTGCTTCTCCTTTTCCCGGGCTGAGCCCTGGGTGGGGGGGAAGCTTTTGCTCAGCTGCAAGTTGGGTTGTGACTGCCTCACACATGAACAGCATCTTGGGTTGAAGGAGGCCTGAGCCCTCCTCTCCCCAAGCTGTCTCAGTTTGTGCCTGTGACCGTGGATGGACATCTGGGAAGCTGCCACAGGGGAGGGGAGTCTCTCTGGCCAGTTGGGCAGTGGTGGAGGAGGCCAGGTGATCCTGCAGAGGGCCTGGGGGGATGCCAGCAGCTCTCGGGTGTATTGGGGAGGGCTTGAGTCTTGACTAATCAGAGAAACCAGACTATGATTTACTGTGACGTGCAAATGACAAATGATGGCCAGGAAAGCTACCATCAGCTACTTGTCTTTGTCAGGCAAGACACATGACCTTGGAGGTCACAAGAGGTAGGAGGCAGATGACTCTCCCGGCTCGAGGACACAGCCAGGCATGTCCCTTCCCCACTCACACCCAACCACATCATGGTGTGAATATCAAGGTCCCCCTTTCCCTGATCCATCCTCTCACGCTCCGAGCAACTCACACCCAAGTGACTGGAGTGGATGGAGATGAATGTGCAGGCTGTGATAACGCACCTTCCCCTCCCCCTTCTCCCGGACGCCTAGCTGGTAGGTGCTGGGGAGACGGCACGTCTCTCACAGACAGCAAAGGGCCACGTGAGTGCCTCTGCTGCTGCGCATAGCCTGGTTCTGTTCCCCTCTCTCCTCCCTCCTCGTGCTCTTCCCTTGTTCACCTGGATTAGCCGGAAAGGCTGCCTCTTCCAGAGGCTCCAAGGCTACCTCCCATGTGTTAGCAGGGACTCCCGAGCCCATGGCAATCCAGAAGCTGCTGCCCCTGGAGGGGGGCCTCATCAGCAGCGCTGCCCCCCGGGGCTGGTCAGGATGACCTTTTGGGAGGGTGGGTGTTCCCTTGTTCCCTGCTTCTGGAAAGAACAGACAGTGCAGTCCCCATAGCTTCCTACATCCCCTTCTTAAATCTGATGTCGGAGCCATGGGGCTTTCTGGGGAAACAATTCTATGGAGCTTAGAAATCATGTTTTGATTGATTTGAGGAGTGGGTTTCTCCTGCCTTTATTTTGTTCTCTACAGCTGCCACCAAGCCTGGCTTAGGGCACTCTTTCCTTGGCCATGCCCCTTTTCTTTATTGCCTGGGTTTTGGATAATCTGTCTCTCTTTTTCTCCATCCATCCATCCATCCATCCATTATCCATTCATCTCTCTCCCTTCCCTTTGTTCTCTCTTTCTTGATACAGGCTACACTTTCCCAACAGAATTTCAACAAAGGGAAAGGAAATGAACAAATGACATGCACACCTTTCTTTCAACTGCGAACAATGCCTAACATCGCCAGAGTTCCCCAGCTCTGTGCACAGGCCTGATTCCCCCGACAGCTCTGCCACTGACGCCAGGGGCCTGGCAAGCGTCTTAACATCTCATTGCCTCACTGCTTCTGTAAAATGGGAATAAAAGGGGTAAGTAGCTCATAGGACGATTTTGAGAATGAAGTCAGTGGATTCTTGTGTACAAAGAACTTAAGGCTCAGAACATAGTAAGTGACAGATGATGGTCAGTTCTTATCACTAGTACTGGGCATGTGAGATGGGGTCCTCACAGCCCAACCTGGGCAAGAGCTCCCCAACTTTTAATTCTTGGGCAAGCCTTCCTTTGACCGCTGCTGTGTACGGCGGTACGCAGCCTTTCAAGGCTGCTGTGTGCAGCTGTATGAGCTGCACACCTCAACTCTGCAGACTTGCTCCCCTCCTCCCCACCAGGGGGAGTTAGGGCAGCATTTTAGGCAGATAGTCATGACAGTCTTTGCAGCAGGGTCGATGTGTCACCTTCAAGGTCCTGGATGAAGTTCACTCTTTCAGGAGCACAGAGGTATAGAAGACTTTTGGGGCAGGAGCTGGGGAGGCCAAGAGGAAAAGCAGAGGATGCAAAGAGCCTAAGCATGTGGGGGCAGAGGCCCTGAGAAGCCCCCCAAATTGCAGCCCCCACAGGGAGGGGCTGTAACCTGTGCAGTCACTTGTGAGTGAGGTCCCTTGCTCCAGTTCTGCACTGGGTTCTCCTGCGGTGTGACTGGTCCTGCCCAGAAGGCCTGGATTATGAAGGAGAAGGAAGAATCCACAGAGGTGAGCCACTTGCAGGTGCATCCAGGACACAAGGAGAGTGATGGTGCCACTAAACTCTTTCTGAGTTTAGCGAGGGCTCTGCCTTCCAGTGGAAGAAAATCCTGAATTTGGACATGGCCCCCTTGAGTTAGTTTTCCCTGTGAGGCTGTGACTTCTGTCTCTGGCAGAGGCGTGTGTGGACACATACACTCTGGGGAAGGGCTTGCACATCTCTTACTTTTGATTTTTAGCCACTGAGGCAGCACACTTCAATGCAGCCTTCACTTGCTTTGGTCAGCCCCTGTCTAATCCAGGGCACCCTTTGGGTTCTGTTCCAGGGCTTTCTGGTGGCATGGTGTGGGTGGTCCCAGGAACCTGCTCTGGAATCCTGCACGTACAACCTGGAGGCATGAGAGAATTCATACATGTGCCAGGGGCTGGGAACCCATCAATGGGTAAGTGCCTTCCTCTTTTGTTCCAGCAAAAAACGTCACCTTAGCCTTACAGTGCTGAGCATCGGTGACTGCGTCTGTGATCAACTCCACACAGGGCACGCCCCTGAATTGGCTTCTTCTCCTCCCATTTTTCACACTCTGAATAATCCTGTTATGAGGAGACTGTGCCGTGATGCCCATTGTCTGCCACGCAATCCCTGCCCTTGACTGTGGGCCAGCCACTCTTGTCTAACCAATGGAATGTGGCAAAAGGGATAAGGTGTTGCATCACCTTAGGTTTGCAAGAGAATGACTTCTGTCTACTTAGCAAACTCTATTGCCTTCATTAGGTTGTAGGTTTTGATGAGTCAGGCCATCATAGTAAAGAGGCCCTTGTGGATAGGAACTGAGACCCTTAGTCCAGCAGGCAGATTCAGGCAACTAAATCCTGCCAAACAAGCATGTGAGCTCGGACGTGGCCCCTTCCCCAGTGTTGCCTTCAGATAAGACCTCAGCCCCAGTTGGTATCTTGACTGCAGCCTTAGGAGAGGGATCTGAGACAGAGGACCCAGCTGAGCTGTGTCTGGGCTGCTGTCCCATAGAAACTGTGAGACAACAATTGTGTGTTGTGTTAAGCCAGTATGTGGGAACTCATTGTGCAGCAGTATATAACCAATACACCCCAGGTACCAAAGCCTTGGCCTCAGGCTTTGCCTGCAGATAACCCAGGTGACAGGGGGTTCTGCACTGGCCTCACCTTCTGGAAGACCTGCTGGAAATCTGTGTGTATCCTCCTCCTCTTATCCACGGGACAGACACCTTGCTCATGCTTTCTGAATGCTCATCACACAGAGGACACCTTTCCCTGCTGTCCCCCCGTGCAGAAGTGAAGGCAGTTGACTTCTTGGTCAACAGAGTCTCTCCCTAGTCCGTGCCCAGTTGTGGTTTGTGTCCTCTTCCCTGTGCTTTGTGCATCTCTCCCAGGGAGTGGGAGGTCAGCAGACACATTGCCAAAGGGACGGCTATCAGTGTACCTGGACCACTCCATTTAAGAACTGGTATGAGGAATGACATGTGGGGTCTTTGGGGGCTTCCAGGGTCATGAAGCAAGAGATGGAGACCCTGCGCAGTGCCATCCTGTGCTCCTGAAGGCCACCTCCTCCTCTTTCCCTCCAACAGAAGAGCGAAAATATGATAAAACAGTGTTGTCATCGAGCGAGGCACTTTGCACATGCAATATCCCATCCGATGCCACCGAAGGAGGGATGCGCTTTCATTTCCATTTAACAGATAGAAAAAGTGATGTGGCCAATGACTCACTAGGATGTCACAGGGCAGCTTGAAGCCGGGTCTGGCCCATGAATTCTTCAGACTCCAGGTGCTGGCTCTTCGCCTCAGTGTCCCCTCTCAGGCATGCGGGGGCCAATCCAGATGAAGATGCCTATTCCAGTAGTTTGATCTGTGCTTCTCAGAGTGTGGTCTATGGCTAAGGGTGTGACAGCTCCCAGGGCCTCACCCAGACCTGCCATCTCAGGCAGCCAGGGCTGCTACAATAAAACACCATCGACTAGGGGGACTTCAACAATACACATTTATTTTCTCATCGTTCTGGGGGCTGAAAGTCACAGACCAGGGAGCGGCACCATCAGGGTGGGGAGGCCTCCCTTACTGGTTTGCAGATGGCTGACTTCTCACTTCAGCCTCACCGGGGTGAGGGTGGGGGCAGGGTGGGAGAGAGAGCATGGACTGCTCTGTCTCTTCTCATAAGGGGCTAAAGCCATCATGGGAACTCCGCTCTCATGAGTATCTAATGCTAATTACCCCTCAAACCCCCACCTCCCGACGCCACCATGCTGAGGGCTAAGGCTTCACCATATGATACTGCGGGGACACAAACGTTCAGTCCATAACACGCACTGAGTTGGCAGGTGATTCTGACGTGCCCTGGCAATTTGAGGGTCACTGGAGATTCTGTGTGGAGAGGTGCAGGACTCACTGTTCCAGCTGTGGCCATACGTGTCCTTGGGTTGTTCCTGAGGAAAGTTCTGCAGACAAGGGGAAAATGTTAACATGTTTACAGAGAGCTTTGAGCACCCCAGATGCTGTCTCAGCATTTCCCAGATGGCAGGCCTTGAAATCAGTGTCTTAAACCAAGTAGGGGGCTGCTTGTGATTAACTGTTGCTGGAAGAGAGACTGCTTATGATATTCTTGTGCATCATTAGCCTTTGCAGAGAAGGTGGGAATTGGTTTGGTGCAAAAAAACTGAGCTGCAGCAGGGGGACTAAAGTTAGACATCTTGATGGACTTCCAGGCTGTTAGGAGTCTTACTGATTTTTCTGACTGTCAGGAAGAGGCAAGTAAAGCCCTGAAAGCCAGGGTCACATGATTGTTAGTCTTTTATAGAAGTTGGCCTTGAACTTCAGCAGACTAGCCTCACAAGCATTCATGACCTGTTGTAGCCAAGACCAAACAGAGCCATCATCAAATATCACTTTGCTCTCTGTCTTGGGGAGAAAAAGGGGGGGGGGGAGGGAATAAAACAAACAAGGGGAGGAAGGAGTTTCAGGTTTTTCTAATAGGATGAGGGAGGGAGTGGGCGAAAGACAACTCCAACCCAGCATTTCTGAGCTGCTGTCACAGCCATCCCTGCCTCAGAGCAACAAGATTCGCAAAGCCAAGCTCGATAAAGATGAGGAACAGCATGTCGGGGCTGCTCTGCATGCGCCGACTGTCCCCAGCCGGACCCCGGGGAAGGGAGAGATAAAGGGCCGCTGGAGACGGCCACTCTGAGATGGCAGATGCAGATGGAAAGGCGACAGTGAAGAGAGATGAAGGCTCTGAGGCACTCTGAGCAGCCGGGGTTGTGACAGGTGTCAATCAGTGTTGACAGCCTCCAGGTCAAGCTGCCTTGGGTTTGCTGCCTCGGAGTGGCAGATGGGAGTGGGAGAGGGAAGGCAGGAGGCCCAGGCTGCTTTGCCAAGGTGTTTGTCTCCCTGTCTAGCTCAGCCCTGAGCAGTTGTTTGACAGGGAGCTGGTGTTGCCTCTCTGCCAGCCTCAGTTTCCTTCTCTGTAACAGGGCAAGGGGTGGGCTAGACCAGTGGGTCTCAAGCCTGGCAGGGCTGCAGCTGGCTATCAGGCTCACTTTTTTTTTTTTTTT
>CAUYON010158690.1:0-10254 GCA_963573935.1 Arctocebus calabarensis | reverse complement strand
GAAGAAAAGAGACTTGCAGAAGTGGTTCATGAATTGACAAGCACTGAGCCAGGTGACATAGTCACACAGGGTGTGTCTTGGGCAGCTGTGGCAGAACGAGTGGGTACCCGCTCAGAAAAGCAGTGTCGTTCTAAGTGGCTCAACTACCTGAACTGGAAACAGAGTGGGGGGACCGAGTGGACCAAGGAAGACGAAATCAATCTCATCCTCAGGTTTGTGTCCTAAATCTTTTTAATGACCAAGCTGTTTAATTGCTGTAGATGGCCAGATTGTCTGTCTTCTTTTGGTTTCCCTAGATGCCTACTATCTGAAAAATACCCTTTCCATAGAGAGCCACTGTTTAAAATCCTAAGTATTTCATATTGAGCTTTTTTTTTGTTTTGTGTTTGTTCCTTTTTAGTGGATTTAGTGCTCGTGCAGAGTACCAGATTGAAGGCGTGGAGACTGAAGTCCTGTCTATATCCACAGAACAGGTACGGCACAGGCAGCGGCAGTGCAGCTTTTCCACTGTCCCACCAATGTGCCTCAGTCCTAGCCTATGGGGAACATGTTTAGGGTAAGAGGGCTATCAGTCTCCATGCCCTTCAATCATTGGCTACTGTGCTAAATTGCCAAAGAGGGGGCCCCAGTCTACAGTTAACTCCCACACCTTCCAGTTGGACAAAAATCAAACATATCCATGTCATAAAAATCCAAAAATATTAATAGATTTAGGTAGTAATCCCACCTTCTTTAGGTATTAAATTAGTTGTCTTAACCGTTAAGACTCAGACTAAAATGGACAAAAGTGCCAGCAAAAAATTACTTAAGACACCGGAGTAATGGAAACTAGCATCGTGGCTGCTCCCTATTGAAAATCAAAATCACCATGATAGTGGAAACTAGAAAATGAGTAGATTTTTTTTTTTTTTTAAATCCCAAACTTAGTTGTACTATTATGTTTGTTATTTTGGGGTGCTGTATATGTTGTTTTTTGTTGTTGTTGCTTCTATTATTTTTATCTATCATTTGTTTTGGATTTTGTTCAGTTTTTTTCAACTAGTCACATTTTTAAATAGCTCATTTTGAAACATTTTTATTTTTCCAATGGAAAAACTCAGATCCAAGAAATAATGACTTTAGGGAAGGCCACACCATGACACATTGTATTATAAAATGCTGTGCAACTAAACCTGTTATTACCCTATTCTAACCTCTAACCTTTAGCCTACTCCCTTTCCTTCACAGTGCTTCATTTGGTGCTAACCATTTATGGTTTGGCCCACTGGTTGGTTGTACGTTTTCCAAAAGGCTGTTGCTGGTGATTTCTTAGCTCTTAGCTCTAGAAGCAGGCCTGCACTTCTGGAATCCTTTCCTATGCAACAGTAGCCTCTCATTGGAATAACCTGCTATTCCCTTTATTGCCAGTGCCATCACTTATAGTCAGAGAAGGGTTTTTACAGAGAAATAAATTCAACATCTAACAGATGTTTATTTTGTAACCTGTAGGATAGCAGAGCTTGATGTAGCTGATGAAAACGACATTAACTGGGATCTGTTAGCTGAGGGATGGAGCAGTGTCCGTTCACCACAGTGGCTTCGCAGCAAATGGTGGACTATCAAAAGGCAAATTGCAAACCATAAGGATGTTTCATTCTCTGGTAATGTATTTGCTTTTTAAGTTCTTCCTTTTTCTTACCCTATTTACTCCTAGTAGTGAGAGGTTAGACATTCTTTGCCTCAGCTAAAGAGGTATCATAGATTTTTCACCTGCCCTATTTTTTTGAGTAATTGTTTTTTCTTCTCTAGAGTAGAGTTAATGTGATCTGTAATCCCCAAAGTCTGAAGACAAAAAAATACATATTTCCGCTCCAACTATGAAGAGGAAATTAATTTTAAATATACAGGCATACACTATATAATGATGTCAGCTAACAACAGACTGCATATACGACAATGGTTTCATATATTTCACTAGACCTTCTCTATGTTTAGATGTGTTTAACACAAATACTTAACCATTGTGTCATAATTGCCTGCAGTATTCAGTAGAGTAACATAGTCTACAGGTTTATGGCTGGGAGCAATGAGCTATACCGTGTAACATAGGGGTGGAGCAGTGTATACATACCATCTAGTTTTATGTAAGCACACTGTGTGATGTTCATATGACATACTTCTCAGAACCCGTCACCATTAAGTGATTCATGACTATATTTTTGTTTTGTATAAAGATCTTCTTAAAACAAGTTTAAGTCAGCTTTTATGAGTTAAATAATTTAAATAATTTGTTTTGTTATTTAGAGAAATTCTATGGTGATTTGTTGAACTAAAGCTCTGCAAATTTTTTATTTCATTTGTTATGTAAATCTAGAGATCTTAAATTGAGTGTATTTAAGGCATAGCATATTTTTCATTGCATTGCCTGTGTATTAAACTAAGTTGTACAGTCTTGTTTAATTAAGGTTTTCCTTTTTTTCTTTGAAACAGTCTCCCTATGTAGCCCTGGGTAGAGTGCCGTGGTGTCACAGCTAGCAGTAACCTCAAACTCTTGGGCTTAAGTGATTGTCTTGCCTCAGCCTCCCAAGCAGCTGGAACTACAGGCACCTGCCACAACACCCGGCTATTTTTTATTATCGTAGTTGTCATTGTTGTTTGGTAGGCCTGGTCTGGGTTCCAACTCCTGACCCCTGGTGTGTGTGGCCAGTGCTCTAGCTGCTAAACTACAGGTGCCTAGAATTGTCCTCCTTGTGCAAGAACTTATGGAGAAGTTCATATTACTCTTTGGAGAAGATCAGCGGCTACCGTTAGAGTAAGGAGACCCAGTCAAGTCCCTGAGAGTCTTTGGGTAGAAAAATGTACACTATTTAGAAAATGAAAATAGGCTGCTTAACATTGCACATATTTTTCCTGAATAACAAGAATTCTATCAGAAAATGTCTTATTGGCTCGGCGCCTGTGGGCCCGCCAAACAACAATGACGGCTGCAACCAAAAAATGGCCAGGCATTGTGGCGGGCACCTGTAGTCCCAGCTACTTGGGAGGCGGAGGCAAGAGACTCGCTTGAGCCCAGGAATTGGAGGTTGCTGTGAGCTGTAATGTCACAGCACTCTATCCAGGGTGAGAGCTTAAGGCTCTGTCTCAAAAAAAAAAAAGAAAATGTCTTATTTTCATGTTCTTGGCAATGTCCTTTTTGTCTTTTTTTTTTTTTTTTTTGCATTATAAATCTTAAGGTAGCAAGAACAATAATACAAAATTTTTTTAAATTTCGTTATGTTGGATAGTATTTCCAAAAATTTCAGGATAGCTGGCCATTGTAAAGTATTTTATTTTCACGTCCAATATGCAATTATTCCAAATAATTTCCCTCCTTACCTCCCTCCCCAACCTCCTATGCTCCTTACATGGTGATCTATCAGAGAATCAATGTTCTTTTTGTCTACCCATCTCCCTTCAGTCTTAATAAAAGGTCTTAAACAGTTACATGAAAACCAAAAAAATAACCCAACGTTTTTGGAGAATAAATCAGGATCTGGAGTTCCAAACAGTAATTCCACTTCCGGTGTACAACATGTTCAGATAAGAGTTGCCCGCTTGGAAGATAATACAGTCATCTCTCCTAGCCCCATGACAGCATTGCAGATTCCAGTCCAGATCACCCATGTCTGTAAGTGTTTGACCCTCATGACTCTTTCCTATCTGACATACATAATTTAGTAGAATGTTGATAGAAGTTTTTCCAAGGTGATGAATTGTTTATCTAATACTTTTTGTGTGTAGCTCAGTTATTTCCACAAAGAATGGTACATGTCAGGAAGGACTTATAATGATCTCCCCTCAACCATTGTAAACCATTTTAAGCCATCTAATTCCTATATTTTATAAGCAGTGATTTAGTAGGAATAATCATTAAAAATGGAAATTAGAATTCACGATTAAAAGAAAACTACCTAAAAGGCTGTCAGTCAAGCAAAGAAATAGAGTTGATAAGAGTAGCATTTAATTTGTAGTAATTTCACCCACCAGAAGACACACACATTTGGGATGATAGTATCTAGAAGGAATGAATTTGGACAAGGTTGAAAAAAATTCTCTCTCTAGAAAGAGTAAAAGGCAAGTTTCCTGTGGGGTACTACTGTTTTATTCTTCTGTTGTCATTAGCCTCTGACAGTTCTGTGTTTAATGAGATTGTGTGACTCCAGCAGTTACTTATAGGGATGGGAAATTTCTTTCTTCAGAATTGATTACAAGTTAATCCTCTCCCTTTCTGTCAGTCTTGGAATTTTAGTGATCAAAAAAGAAAAAGGGAGCCTGGTGCAGCGGCTTAGGACTATAATCATAGCACTTTGGGAGGCTAAGGAAAAAAGAAAGATCACCTGAAGCCAGGAGTTCAAGACCAGCCTGAGCAACATAGCAAGACCACCATCTCTACAAAAAGAAAAAAGAAATTAGCTGGGTTTGTGGTAGCGCACACCTGTAGTCCCAGCTTTTTAGGAGGCTGAGGCAGGAGGATCACTTGAGCACAGGCATTTGAGGTTGCAGTGAGCTTGCTCATATCACTGCACTGTAGTCCAGCAACAATGCAAGATGCTGTCTCAAGCAAAAAAAAAGGAACAAGAATGAAATTCTCAGAATCACAACCATATTATTCACTTTTATCTCACTTTTTGTTTTGGTCTACATAATGCTATTTGTTCTAACAGTAATCATCAACCAGGTTACTAGAATTTTGAATGGGATAGTTTTTTGCAAGATTCTGTGTCTCTTGCTCTCTCCCCACAAAATGTCAGTAATGCCCTCCAACCATGATGCCAAATAGAAATACTCATTTCTGGCTCAGCGCCTGTGGCTCAACGGGCTAAGGCGCCAGCCACATACACCTGAGCTGGCGGGTTCAAATCCAGCCTGGGCCTGCCAAACAACAATGATGGCTGCAACCAAAAAAAAAGAAAAGAAAAGAAATACTCATTTCCAAATCTACCCTTGGATCCCCTGGTTGAGAATCACTGAAGCACTATCTGTATATGCAATAACCGTCAAAGTTACCTTAGAGACATTTAAACTTTTAGCAAGAAATGTGACTATAGTAAGAGTTCTACAATCCACCCATTATTTGTAGCATTCTAACTAAAATCTCACTTCATTTTTTAGGTTAAGAGTATAGGGACCAGGAAATTATATAATGGGTCAGATAGTAAATATGAATATGTTTGGCTAGGGGGACCCATATGGAATATGTGGGATAGTCTCCATTTTTCAGTCACCCTTTACAAATGTAAAAACCATTCATAGCCTTAAGCCGCATTTGTCCCCAACCATGGTTACTTACCTTGAGTTTAGGTTATTTATCTGGAATCACTTCAAATTAAGATAGCTGTGTGACCTTAAGGATCCATCAAATAGTAAGATAAATAACATGAACCCAAATGCATTTCTATTCTAAAGGGTATTACATTCCTTTCACATGCTGAGAATTGTAGTCAGAATGTAATGAACTAAATAACGATAAACACCAAACATAATGTCAATTCTAAAACATTTTCCTTGTGGATTTATCTGAAAGCACCAAAAGAAATCACATTCCTTATTTTTTTTGAGACAGAGTCTCACTGTTTTGCCTTAGGTATAGAGTGCTGTGGTGTCACAGCTCACAGCAACCTCAAACTCTTGTGCTCAAGAGATTCTCTTGCCTCAGCCTCCCTAATAGCTGGGTCTACAGGTGCCCACCACAATGTGCGGCTATTTTTCTGTTGCAGTTGTCATTGTTGCTTAGCTGGCTAGGTCTGGTGTCGTAACCACTGTGCTACGGACTCCAAGCCAGAAATCATATTTCTTCTAGTTAGTCCTAGTTCTCTAGAATCTTGAACAGACATTGATCAAATGTGAGCCTCAGTTAAAACATCTATAAAGTGATAATACTTCCTGATCTCTAAAGGCTGTTCAGTCCACAAAATTTGTCTTGACAGAGAATACAATAGTATCTTGCATTTATATCTTTTGATCCTCACAACAACTATATTAGGTGGTCAGAACAGATAAAAATTTCCGAACATTAAATTGTCTGCCCAAGTTTACAATGCTAAGAAGTGATGTCACTGTAACTAAAGCCTAGTGTTTTAGGACTACCAACCCAGGTATCTATACTGCTTTACCAGAATGTTGAAGAAAATTAGTTTTTACCAAGTTTCTATCTCTGCAGGTTGGCCTTAGTATGTTCCTCTTACTTCCTAACATTAGAAACATTATGACATATATGCCAGGAGTGGTTAGAAAACCTTTTTTTTTTCTTTCCTCCTTGAGACAGAGTCATTGCTCTGATGCTCAGGCTAGAGTGTTGTGGTGTCAGTCTAGTTCACAGCAACCTCAAATTCCTGGATTCAAGCAATCCTCCTCCCTCAGCCTCCCAAGTAGCTGGGACTACAGGTGCCTGCCACAACACCCAGCTAATTTTTCTGGGGTTTTTTTTAGTAGATATTGGGTTTCCCTCTTCAGCTGGTCTCAAATTCCTGAGTTGAAGCATTTCCTGCTTAGGCGTCCCTGGGCTACAAGCATGAACCCCTACAGTGTCTGCCAGCAAACTTTTTCTATAAACAGACATATAGTAAATATTTTAGGCCTTATGGGCCTTACGGTGTTTGTCACAGCTTCTCTGTTATTACAAGGTGAAAGCAACCATAGAAAATTCATGGACCAAATGGGCAGGGCTGTGTTCCAGTAATACTTTATTTACAAAAACTGACAGCAGGCTGGATTTGGCTAAGGGCCTAAGTCAGCCAACCCCTGTTCTATATTTCATCTCAAGACAAATCCATTACATTTCTTATCTCTCAGTAAGAAATTTAAATTGCTTCAGATCTCCAGGCAAATTTATTCATTATGAAGTTGCCTTCAAGCATTTTATTTATTGTTGTCCTTATTTTTACAGCTTCAACAGACTCCCCTGCTGCTACTGTTGACTCAGAAACAATAACACTAAACAGTGGAACACTACAGACATTTGAGATTCTTCCAGTGAGTAATACTTAATAAAGTACCATTTTTGTGCATAAGAAAGTATTTGGTATTGTCTTTAGAAATGTTACCATATAAGCAAATGAAATAAAAACATCTGAGACCAGGTAGTGCAAACATAAATCAGGGTTCTATTTTTATATTTAATTTTAATCTGCCTTTTTATCTGTATATAGGCCAAAATGTTGTTTATGCTACATATATATGAAAATGATAGTGTTGATGAGTGCATAACCAAAACTTAGTATTGGTTATTTGAAGAAAAGTTTGTGAACAAACTAATTGTGAGATGCTTAACAGCATTCATTCAGTAAATACTGTAATAGCCATTGGGGATACTTTCTTTATTTATTTTTTAGACAGAGTCTCACTCTGTTGCCTTAAGTAGAGTGCTGTGGCATCCTAGTTCACAGAACCTTGAAGTCTTGAGTTCAAGCAATCTTGCCTCAGCCTTCCAAGTAACTGAACTGTAACAACACCTGGCTAGTTTTTTGTTGTTGTTTTAAGTAGAGATAGGGTCTCACTCTTGATCGGCTGGTCTTGAACTCCTGAACTCAGGCAATCTACATGCCTCAGCCTCCCAGAGTGCTATTATAGGCATGAGCCACTGCGCCCAGATGGTACGCAAAATTTAAAAGTCTTAGTGCTAGGGCAGTGCCTGTGGCTCAAAGGAGTAGGGTGCTAGCCCCATATTACCCAAGGTGGCGGGTTCAAACCCAACTCCAGCCAAAAACTGCAAAAAAAAAAAAAAAAAGGTTAGACACAGACCAAAAGATCTACCTCGTCTAATCCCAGATATATCTAAGAGAAATGAAAATATCTGTCCAATAAAAACTTGTACATGAATGTTTATAGCTTTATTCATAATAAAAAACTAGAAACAATCCAAATGTCTTGATTAGCTGAAAAATGGGTAGATAAGCTGTTGCCATACAAATATTATTAGGAATGAAATACTTGCCACAACATAGATGAAACTTATGTTTTTTAAATAAAAGAAACCAAACAGTACAACTTACCACATAGTATATGGCTCCCATTTGAAATATGCAAAATAGGCAAATCTGTACATACACAAAGTAGATTAATAGTTGCTTATGGCTACAGAAACATGGACATGACTATTGATAACCTTGCTTTCTCAAACAAATAAACCTAGAATTAGTTCATATTTCATATAAGGAAGAAAACAAATTTAAATTACATCAAGATTTATTTATTATGAAGGACACAGGGATATTAGTGCCCAAGTTTATTCATCCTCTCAGGAGGGATGACCAAGGTAGTAAAAAGGTTTTCTTTCCATTTTTAGAACTTGTACTGGCAGTTTACTTAACCTTAGCCTCAGTTTCTTAATGCAGTGGTCTCCAAAATGGGAATGTATAAGATAAACCATTTGAAAGAGGGGAAAACAGAACTGTTTTGTAACCTTCCTCTCTAGTAAACAAAATACACACAGATATTTTGGAGTATGTGTTCATGTTTTTACTTATGGGATCACAATAAAATATTGAGAAACTTTACTAGTAGGGGATGATAATAATACCTCAGATTTGTGAGAATTAAATGTATTTAAACATTAAATAAAAAGTACATATAAAGTATTTATAGTAATTCCTAACCATAGGTGGTTACTGCCAACCATTAGGATAATGATTAGCTTTCACTTTTATGGAAAGGAAGGATAAACACTGAGCCTTCTCCATTGAGTGCTGGGCACTTTCTAATCGTTTCTAACTATAACAATTCTTCCCATGAAAGGTAGTTATTATCCTCACTTAAGCAATAATGAAACCTATATTCAGAGGTTCAGTACACAGGAGAGTTGTTTTGGCTAAGTCCACAAGACTACATTAGACTAAAAATAGACTATGTGATTTTAACGTCCAAGATCTATTTTAAGTACAAATACTTTTCCCTTTAGTATATCAGATAAACCTAACTCAGATTTTTATACAGAAGCTTATAGTCGTGAAAGATTTATTAGTAAATAATTGTTATACTTCCTTTAAAAATCTCAGAAGATAAGTGTATTATTAACCAGTTTTTCAAATAAGAAAATGTTCCTTAAGTAGAACATTGCTAATTGCTATTTCTCTACATTTTTCTTTAATATAAAAAATATTTCCTAAAATTTTACTAAGAAAAACTACATTCAATTAAACACTGGTGTTGTGCCTTTTCATATAAGATAGGAATTTTTTTTTTTTTTAACTAGAGAGATTGTCAGTTTTTATGTGCTGTAGAGAAAGGATAAAGAGGGATGAGCGGTTGTGCTGGGTTACCACACTGAAAAGTGTTCTTGCAACTGTGTTTTGGTGCCCTAAAACAAATTAGCTAAGACCAGATCACACAAATACATGGGAGCAAAGAGCATGGTAAGTGTCTTGCCCTTAAACCTCCAGGATGAGTAATGAGTTGAAACAAATAAATAGTAAAGATAATTATACCCTTCATTTTATTACCTGTTCATGCCTTCACAATTGGTAAGTACATTTGTGACTAGTAAAGTCAGGGCCTATTTTGTGTATAAAAGTAGACTTAATCATAGTCTATTGAACTCTTTTTCTTTTTCCTTTAGTCTTTCCATTTACAGCCCACTGGTACTCCAGGCACCTATCTACTTCAAACAAGCTCAAGCCAAGGCCTTCCCCTAACTCTGACTGCTAGTCCCACAGTAACCCTGACAGCGGCTGCTCCTGCTTCTCCTGAACAGATCATTGTTCATGCTTTATCCGTATGTTACATAAATTACTTATTTTTGAGTACCTGTTATAGACCAGGATTAGTTGGTACAAAATATAAGCATCAAACTGAGGTAGACCAGTTATCTGAACAATTCTTCCTACTGCTATTGTCCAAGCACATTGTTTTATACTGTCTCTCTGCCTTCATTGGGATCTCTCCCTCAACCTCTGTATCCTCTAAGAGTTGGATGCACACTGGAATAGGTCATTAGGAGAGCAAGGGCCCTAGCAGGTAAAGAGCAGGTGTTCTAGGAAAAGTGGTAACATTGCAGTTCCAGAGGTGAGCTATGGGAGGGGTTAGTGGGGTATCACCAACAAATGTCAATTTGTCATATAACTTAAATCTAATAGGTACTTTGTCATTTTCCCATTGATTTTTTTTTTTTAATGTTTTACAGCCAGAACACTTATTGAACACAAGTGATAATGTCACAGTGCAGTGTCACACACCAAGAGTCATCATTCA
Source organism: Arctocebus calabarensis (assembly GCA_963573935.1). NCBI lineage: Eukaryota > Metazoa > Chordata > Mammalia > Primates > Lorisidae > Arctocebus > Arctocebus calabarensis. The sequence continues at coordinate 51 of CAUYON010158690.1, read as the reverse complement.
GACTGTTGCCACAGAGGACATCACTTCTTCCATATCCCAAGCAGAACTGAC
>CAUYON010158682.1:0-23546 GCA_963573935.1 Arctocebus calabarensis | reverse complement strand
TGTTTATTGCAGCCCAATTCATAATTGCTAAGTCATGGAAGAAGCCCAAGTGCCCACTGATCCACGAATGGATTAATAAATTGTGGTACATGTATACCATGGAATATTATGCAGCCTTAAAGAAAGATGATGACTTTACCTCTTTCATATTTACACGGATAGAGCTGGAACACATTCTTCTTAGCAAAGTATCTCAAGAATGAAAGAAAAAGTATCCAATGTATACAATCCTATTATTAAGCTAATTTATAGCTTTCATATGTAGGCTATAACCCAATTATAGCACAAGAATGTGGGGAAAGTGGTAAGGTAGGGAAGGGGGAGGAGGAGGGTGGGTGGAGAGAGGATAAATGGTGGGATCACACTTATGGTGCATCTTAGAAGGGACAAGTGAAACCTACTTCACATAATAAATGAGAAAATCTCATGGTTATGTCAAACAGTTGGATGAAAATATTTCAGATTGTATATGAAGCCTGCACACTGTACCCCATGATTGCACTAATGCACACAGCTATGATTTAATAAATAAATAAATAAATAAATAAATAAAAGAGTTTTATCATGAAAGGGTGCTGAATTTTGTTGAATATTCTTTCCACATCATGGGGTGTTTAGTTTTTTTTTCTGTTTATATGGCAGATCACACTTGTTGATTTGTGTATGTTGAACCATTCTTGCATCACTGGAATAATCCAGCTTGGTCGTGCTGGATTATTTTCTTTTTTTGTTTTTGCAGTTTTTGGCCAGGGCTGGGTTTGAACCTACCACCTGGAGGGTGGTGCCCTACTCCTTTGAGCCACAGGCACCCCCCCCCCCCGGATTATTTTCTTGATGTTATGCTGAATTCACTTTGCTAGTATTTTATCGAGGATTTTTTGCATTTATATCATAAAAGATACTGGCCTGCAGTTTTCTTTTTTTGTTGTGTTCTTTCCTGAGTTTGTTATCATACTTGTTTCATAGAATGAATTGTGGAGGAGTTCCCCCCCACCCCTTTATATATTATGGAATAATTTCTGTAACATGGCTATAATCTCTTTTTTGTAGGTCTGGTAGAATGTGGATGTGAATCCATCTGGTCTAGGGCTTTTTGATGGAATAATTTTTATGATTGCTTCAATCGTGCTGCTCGTTGTTTTTCTGTTTGTTTGTTTGTTTGTTTGTTTGTTTTGTCTGTTCAGGAGTTCTACTTCTTCTTAACTCAGTTTTGGGAGCTTATGTGTTTCTAGAAATTTGTCTATTTTCTCTATATTTTCCAGGTTATGTGCATAGAGATTTTCATAGTATTAATGGATGATCTTTTGTGTTACTGTGGCATTGTGTTGTAATGCTCCCTTTTTCATTTCTGACTGAGATTATTTGGGTCCTTTCTCTCTATTCCTAGTTAATCAAGCAAATGCATTTGTTTATCTTTTCAAAGAACTGATTTTATGTTTTATCGATTCTTTGTATTTGTTTATTTGTTAGTTTATTTTCCATTTCATTTAGTTCTGCTCTGATCTTAGTTATTTATTTCCTTCCGTGGGCTTTAGGATTGGTTTGTTCTTTCTTTTCTAGTTCCTTGAGGTGTGTCATTAGATTGTTAATTTGTGATCTTTCTGTCTGTTTGGTGTAGACATTTAAAGTTATGAATTTCCCTCTTAGGACTTCTTTTGCTGAATCCTATAGATTCTGATGGCTTGTGTTACCTTTGTCTTTCAGCTCAAGGAATATTTTTATTTTTATCTTAATTTATCCTTGATCAATGATGTTTCGGCTGCAGGTTGTTTAATTTCCATGACTTTGTGTAGAACTAAGTGTTTCTTTTGGAGTTTATTTCTAGTTTTATTCCACTGTGGTCTGAAAAGATACATTACATGATTTCTTTCTTTTTTTTTTTTGTTATTGCATTATTCATCTATGTTTTATGACTAAGATATGATCAGTCTTGCAGAATACAACATGTTGATGAAAAGAATGCATATTCAGTAGTTTGGGGATAAAATGCCATGTAAATATCTGTTAAGCCCATTTATTCTAGAGTCCCATTTAAGTCAAATATTTCTCTGTTTATCTTATACTATTAAAGATAATATCAAAACAAAACAAACAACAACAAAAAAGAATTATTCTGGCCCATTGCAGTTGGGCCCTTGCTTTGCTCTCCAACTTCTTCTCTTGCCTCTCCTGTTCTGACATTCTATGCTTAGGTAATACGAACACTTGGACCATTCCAAATCCCTATGTGTTGTTCATCTCTAGCCTTTTTCAGATGATTTTATCCTTTCCATTAGCATTTTCCCCATACTTATTTTCTCAATCTTCTATCTTCTTTGCCAGGCAAAGTCTACCTCATCAGCTATGGTTTAAATATTCGTGTCCCTTCCAAAATTCATGTTGAAACTTAATCCCCAATGAAATAGTATTAAGATGTGGTACCTGTAGGAGGTGATTAGGACATGAGGATTCTGCCTTCATGAATGGGATTAGTTTTGGTATTGAGGTCATATTAACCTCATGAGAATGCAATGAACCCTCCCTAACTTTATTCTTTGGAAAGATTTATGTAAGACTGGATGTAATTATTCTTTTAAGTGTTTTGTAGAATTCATATGTAAAAACATTTGGGGCTAATATTTTCTGTGAAAAAAGACTCATTACTAATTCAATGATAAGATATATTTTTAGATAGTTTGTTCATTCCCTTTAAGTTTTCAGATTTCTCGGCATATAATTATTCACAGTGTTTTTACCATCTGTTTAAATCATTGCTTCATCTATAAAGTTTTCTTTTTCATTCTTAATAACGTCTATGTCTTATTTTATATTTTTGGTCAGTCTTGTTAGACATGTGTTGATTTTATTAGTCTATAATTAAAAAATAAGTATTGGCTTTATGTATCTGTTTGTTTTCAGTTTTATAAAATTTTTGTCATTATTCTTTTTTACTATTGTTGTTTATTTTATTGTTCCTTTAATGTCTTAAACTGAATGCTTATCACATTAATCTTTAGCTTTTTTTCTTTTCCAATATAAATACATCCTCCAAAATGTCACAACCATTAAGTTGGGTTTTATACCTGCTTTGAACTCTATTTTGTCTGTTAGCAACAGACAGCAGGAACCTTTCATAGTATTTTTCTGTTACCTCTTTGCATTCTCTTTAGCCTCCTCTGAACAGTTTGATGTATGTCTCTTGTGAACAACATGGAATTGACTTCAATTATTATTATTATTATTATTATTTGGTCTTGGTCTGCTTTTGATAATCTCTGTGGTCTCATTTATAATTCATCTTATATTTGAATTTTTTCTGTCTTATTTTGTGTCAATTTCCCTGCTCTCATGTAGTTTTATTTCCTTTTCTTGCTTTCTTTTGCTCTGCCTATAGATTTCTTTCCTTGTCCGTTCTTTAAGAGGTTTCATTTTTATCTTGTAAACTTTTAAGTTTAACATTTGTATCTTCACATTATAACTGAGCAATAAAAGGATTTTATAACACTTGTCATTCCAATAATCTGATACAACAAAACCCACAATCATGCTAGCTTTGCTCTTGATAGAAACTATGCCTTGTTTTATTTAATTCTTAATGTTTGACATTAGCATTATTGAATTTAATCATCAATATTTTCTTCATTTATTAAAATGTTTACCCTCTACATTAGTCAACATACCTAATATCTTAGATTTTCTTTGCTGAATCATTTACTTCTTTCTTAAGTACATCTATTAAAAATTACTTATGGAAAAGTTCTGTTACTAGCAAACTCAGTTTTAGTTTTTCTAAAAATATCTTGCTTTTCATTTTGTTTTTGAAAGTATAGAATTATAATTATCACTTATTTTTTTTTTCTCAGTACTTTGAAAGTAGTTGTCAATAGAATAGTCATTTCTTTAATTTTTTTTCTATGGCCACTTTTATGATTTCTTTATAATGAAATTGCAAAACCCTCAAAGGCAATGTGCTTAGGGGTGGGCATAATTTTAATTATTTTGTTTTGGATACATCGACACTTCCTGAATCTGAAGATTTGTTTTTTAAGCATTATGGAAAATCCTTGCCCATTATCTTCCCAATACTGCCCTTTCTTTCTCTCTATAATCTCTATCTCGAAGTCTTAGTGAATATGTGTTGAACCCACTCCCTTTATTCCCTTTATGTCTTAATCTATTTTTTTTTAGTTTATGTCTGTCTTTCTTTGTTCTAGTCCTCATAATTTTTCATATCTCTTTGCAGTTGATTTTCCTTTCAGCTATGTATAACATTTAACCATTCCATCTCAGTTGTCATATATTTATTTCTAGAAGTTCTTTTTAACTAGTATTTCTGATCATTCTAAAATAATTTCTAGCTTCTTATGATTTTCATTTGTTTTTTAATTTTTATTCAGGTTAAACACACATTTTGTCTTATGTTTTAGAAATTCAAATTTTTATAGGTCTGGTTCTATTGTGGTTTTTTTCCCTCTTTTCCTTCAGTTGTTTTTCATTCGTGGTCTCCTGTTTCCTTTTTGCTTCTAATTTATTATTATTATTATTATTATTACTATGAACTCACATTTTTGGAACTCTATTTATAGGAACTCTTTTGGAACCTCAGGGTTTCTAAGTTCCTCTAAAAATATTTGCTTTTATTTCTACCAGATGCCTATGGACAGTACTACTTTTGCCAATTTTAAAGTAAAATTCCCAATTATGGATTTTTAGTTCCTAAATATGTGAATTCAGTCCCCAAGCTCTGATGAGGGCTGAACTTAGGCCATAGATTCTCAAAGAAAGCTCCATGCCTCTCGGGAGTATCTTTTTAAAACTAGGTTTTCCATGTGTCCTTTGTGGTTTTTTATCTCATTGATGGAGGAGACTATGAAGTGTGATTCGATGCCCTTCAGTGGGCTCATTTTTTTTTTTAACCTGTATTGCTGATGAGGTTGTTAAAACCAAAAATATAAACCAGTCACATGAGTTGGCACATACCTCCAATGCTGTTTCACTCTTTCACCCACCTTTACTGATTATAGTTCCATCCATTCCCTTACCTTTCTGCCAAGCTCACCCATTTATGTAAATGGTCTTTTTAAAATTTCATCTCACATGGAATTTTTAGTTGCTTCTTAGAAGGAAATTTTCTGGCTCCCTCTATAACTGTCATATTTCCAGCATGAAGGCCATTAGTATTGACTTTCTTATTCACTGCTAAATCCTAGTACCTAGTTTAGTTCTTGAAATGGAAGAGACATTATATAAAAATTTATAGAATAAATGAATTAAAATGTCTAATATGGTGTATGTATTATAACTTTTTGCTTCTGGATAATTTCTTTAGGATGAATTCTGACAGTTTGTATTATTAGCTATGTTATATGAACAATTTAACATATTGTATTATTCACACCCTATATTACTTTTCAGAAAAGATGTACAATACACATAGTAGGTATGCTTCAAATTCTTTTCAAATTCTTTATAATTTGTTTCCTTTCACCTCTGAGGAACATATACATAATCATTTAGCCTGACTATGTAATGTATGCTCTCAAGTGAACTCTAAAACACCAGACAAAATGCCCCAGAAGTTAAAAAGTTTGCTTTGCTGGGTGGCGCCTGTGGCTCAGCGAGTAAGGCGCTGGCCCCATATACCGAAGGTGGCGAGTTCAAACCCGGCCTCGGCCAAACTGCAAAACAAAAAGTTTGCTTTGCTGCCAATATTCAACATTACAGAACAAAAAATAACCTACTTTATAATGCAAGAATTTCAAAGACAGGTTAATTAGTATGAAGAAACAACACTTTACCCTCATGAGACATGACTTCATTATTTTTTTCTACCAGAATCTACACTTAAGGAATTTAGATAGAATAAAAAACAGAATCTTCCTAATGTTCCTTTTAACAATTTTGACCATGGAAGGTTAAGTACTTGGATGGACGACTTGAACTTATGTGACTAGACTTTACAAACACAATAGACCAAGATCACTATTCTTATCCATACTAAGAGGATGATATTTTCTTAAAGAAGAAAGGCTCTCCTGTGTATTAATTAGCTTTGGTACTCTTTGAGATAGAGAAGAATGTCTCCAGGGCCTAATATGTCCCTTATTATACAACTGAAGTCTAGAAAATCAATTTCAGGGTAACTATACACCTGTAATATTTTCTCTGGGGTTTCAGAAAGATTTAACTGGGGCTCTGGGAGAGAATGTGATTCTGGTATGTATGTGTGCCTGTGAATGGACAGCCTAATATAGAAGTGTAAGTTTGCCGAATGGAATTAAAATAAATTAATAAATAGATAAAGGATTTTATTCCTGCTTGGCATAGAAGACTGTGATGGTCTGGAACCTTCCATATCCCTCAAGATTCCAGGGTTCTTAGGAGAAAGAACATGTAGTACAGCTTTTTGAGAGAATACCAAGAGAGAATACCAAATTAGAGGGAATACTAAGTTTTCTTTAGAAAGGGGAAAAAATGAAAACAGACAAACCCTGTGAGGTATTAAAAAGTACTTGCAACTTGTAACAATTAAAACATGTTGTATTGGTGCAAAAATATATTGACAAAATCAGTGGAACAAAATAGATAAGCCCTGGTTTTACAATATATCATAATTGAGTAAATTATAAAGGCAACATCAGGAATCAATGGTAAGAAACATATTATTCAATAAATAAAGTGGTGAACTGAGGTAATTTTTTTCTAAATTAGACCTTTATGCCAAGTAAGAAAATATTTATTTGAATTAGTTGAAACATATTACAGTTTGAATAAAATACACAGAAATGAAACCTGATTTTGTGACATGGATAGATTTTCCAAGCATAAAATAAATATAATGAAAATCACGAGGAAGAACTTCTTGAATCGTTTCAAAACTATCTATGCCTAAAAAACTGCCAAAAGATTTAAAAAGAAATATTTGCATTGTATATGATAAACGATTAAGATCTTCAATATGAAAAGAGAACCTTTAATCAGAGAAATAGAAATGACTAAATGTAAAAATGGACCAAAGACACAAATAATTTACAAAAGAAAAAGTCTTAATGGCCAATAAAATGTAGCAAATTAGCTAGCAATTGAAATTGCAAATTTAACAAGAGATATTTTTAGCTCTCCAGGTAGGCAATTTTTTTAATTAAAATATTCATTATTGATAGAGTACAGATAAATATCTATACATGTACCCTGTAAATAGGAACACATAATAATTTTCTGGGGGACTATTTGCCAGGAAGGAGCTTATATTTTCACCTAACAATTTCAATTCTAGAGTTTTACCCTCAGAAATTAATTATGAATATGCATACAATGATTTTTAAACTATTAAGAGGGTACATAGAAAATAATAAAAGGACTAAAAAGAGAGAAAGAAGGAGAAAAGGAAAAAGGAATGATTAAACAAGTTGTGATAAACTACTTTAAATATTTTAATTAATATTCATTGACATGAAAAAGCACTCAGGACAGGTCTCCTAAACTTATTTAGAAAGGACCTTCCCTATGTCTGTTTCAAGCCAGGAGTCACATATGTACCCCAACAACTACAGAATACAATTATTTTTCAAGTGCATATGGAATATCCACCTTAACAAGTCAATGTGTTGGGCAATAAAACCAATTTTAATAAATTTGAAAGATCAAAATATTAGCTATATTCTCTGACCAAAACACAAATAAACTAAAAATCAATAATCATGAGTTATCTAGAAAATTCTCAAATATTTAAAAATTAAATAACTTCCAAGTAATACAGAAAGGGGAAATAAGATAAATCAGAATATATATGAAACTAGATGATAATGATGTATCATGGGATGCACAGTGTTATATGATGCTTCCAGGGGAACTTACAAGCTGACATGGATGTACTAGACAAGAAGAAAGACTGAAAATCAATTACCGATATTCTACCTTAAGAATCTACAAAAAGTAAAGTAAATCCAAAATTACTAGAAGAAATGAAATAAGAGAAGAAATAAAAAATAGAGAAAATAGAAAAACTTAAACTTTTATTCTTGAAATTAACATTCTTAGAAAATTGAGACTTCTCTAACAACAATAGTTTTAAAACTTTTAAACACATTTGCAATAACAGAAATCAAAATGAGAATATCACTACAACCATAGAATTTTTTCTTTCTTCTTCTTTTTTTTTTTTTTTTTTTTTGAGACAGAGTCTCACTTTGTTGCCCTTGGTATAGTGCTATGGCATCACCATAGCTCACAGCAACCTCAAACTCTTGGGCTCTAGCGATTCTCTTGCCTCATCCTCCCAGGTAGCTGGGACTATAGGTGCCTGCCACAATGTCCAGCTATTTTTACAGATGAGGTCTGGCTCTGGCTCATGCTGTTCTCAAACCCATGAGCTCAGACAATCACCCTCCTCAGCCTCCCAGAGTGCTGGGAGCATGGGCTGAGGCACCTAGCCAACCCTAGCAGTTTTTCCTTCTTTCTTTTTTCTTTTTTCCTAACCTTTTTTTTTAAGTTTCCTGTAATCATTTTTTTTTAATTAAATCATAGCTGTGTACATTAGTGCAATCAAGGGGTACAATGTGCTGGTTTCATATACAATCTGAAATGTTTTCATCAAACTGTTTAACATAGCCTTCATGGCATTTTCTTAAGTTATTGTATGAAGACATTTGTATTCTGCATTTAGTAAGTTTTGCCTGTACCCTTCTAAGATGCACTGTAGGTGTGGCCCCACCAATTTACTCTCCCTCACCCCAACCTCGCCCCTCACTTCCCCTCCCTTGCCTCTTTCCCCATATTCTTGTGCTAAAGTTGGGTTATAGCCTTTATATGAAAGCTATAAATTAACTTCATAGTAGGGCTCAGTACTTTGGGTACTTTTTCTTCCATTCTTGAGATACTTTGCTAAGAAGAATATGTTCCAGCTCCATCCATGTAAACATAAAAGAGGTTAAGTCTCCATCTTTCTTTAAGGCTGCATAGTATTTCATGGTATACATGTACCACAATTTATTAATCCATTTGTGGGTCAATGGGCACTTGGGCTTCTTCCATGACTTAGCAATTATGAATTGGGCTGCAATGAACATTCTGGGTGGGCAAAGGACTTGAAGAGAAACTTCTCTAAAGAAGACAGGCACACGGCCTACAGACACATGAAAAAATGCTCACCATCCTTAATCATTTGAAAAATGCAAATCAAAACTACTTTGAGATATCACCTAACTCCAGTAAAATTAGCTCACATAACAAAATCCCAAAACCAGAGATGCTGGCGTGGATGTGGAGAGAAGGGAACACTTCTACAGTACTGGTGGGAATGCACACTATGTTCCTTTTGGAAGGATGTTTGGAGAATACTTAAAGATCTAAAAATAGACCTGCCATTCGATCCTATAATTCCTTTACTAGGTATATACCCAGAAGACCAAAAATCACATTATAACAAAGACATCTGTACTAGCAGTTTTTCAATCTGTGTACTACCTTCTCTTTTTGAAAGGAGATAAGATACAATCCCAAGTCAAATAGAATCAATAGGTGAGTTCTGCCTCCTTTGTCACCTTACCCGCCTTATTGTGTTTTTCTATTTTGATTCATTCTCCTGCTCTAGTCTAGCCCTCCAACATTTGCTCTTAAAGAGTCCTGACAACATGCAAGTGTCTCCTAATTTCCCTTTTTTAAGGCAAGGTCTCTATCACCCAGGCTGGTGTACAGTAGCACAATTATGGCTTAATGCTTTCTCCACTTCCTGGCCTAAATGATCCTCTTGCCTTTGTCCCCTGAGGACTGCCTCAGCTAGGACTACAAGTATGTACCATCACATCCAGCTAATTTAAAAAAAAAAAAAAAAAAAAAAAAAACGTTGCCCAGGCTGAGCTCAAATTTCTGGACTCAAGCAATCTTCCCTGGCTCTCCCAAAATCCTCTCCCAAAATCCTGGGATTATAGGTGTGTATCATCATTCCTGGCCTTAATTTTCTTTTTAAATTCAAAAGCTTCTCAGCTTTTCCAGGAACTACAGTCCTTCATGGATGATCCTACTTTCCATTTTTCCCCTGTTTTGCTTTCTATTTCCCCATCTGATGCAAAATCAGAGGCTGAGTCATTTCACTGGTTTCCATTTGGCAATCTTCATACATTTCCCTTAACGGGTTATTAAGCACATCTATGGCCTCAAGGAATTCTCCTTATGGACCCGCAGTAAGTCCATTACTGAAAGATGCTGAAGATAGAATAAAGTACAGACACTACCAATCAGAAGGATATCTACTTTTTGAATTATGAGTTCTATCATGGAATGCCTTTGTTTTCATCTGGGTAACTCTGCTTATGAACTCAACTTGCTCCCAATCCAGCACATGGATCTAAACAGAAATATGAACAGCTTTTGGAAAATTTCACCTCATGAAAATGATTTCTTATTTGAAATCAACAAACATTTTCAACATGGAGCTGGTAGATTGGTCGGGGAAAATGAGAAACCAATGATTGCCCCTTTAACTATGTAATAAAAATTGAAAAGAGACATCTGCATTTAACTTCCCCAAGCTAGTTGCTAATGATCTGTTTCTTAAGAATGTTTTTTCTAGGACTTTATTCTCAACTTCTAAAACTCTGATAAATACTTAGATATTTCTTCTGAGAAGGCCATTTTGTTTTTGTTTTTTAAATCAAATTAGACTTACAAAACTAAGCGTTGTCATACACACTGGTAGGAATGAAAATTAATAGAATTTGGAAAGCAATTTGGCTAACCTTAAAAGTCCTCATGCTCTTTAACTCAGAACTTGACTCTTTCTAGGAGTATATCCTAAGAAAGATAAGAAATCAGAAATAGCATGTAAATGCTATTTACATACTTCCAAAGTTATTTGTGACAGACTTAATTATAATGGTGAATAAAAAAAAAAAAACAGAAGAAAACTTTCAACAATGGGAGACTGATTAAGAACCCATATGAACTCCTAAATGGAATAAACTTCATCCATTAACTCAAAGATTATCAAGGAATTTTTAATGAGATGGGGAAATGCTTGTGAAATAATGCTAGAAAAATATCTTTGAAGCTAAAACATTTTCAATCATTTATATCAAAAAAGGAAAAGTATTTTTTAAATGCTAAACTCTGCTAAATAAATTTATAGGAGGACATTGATTTGGAATGAGCTCCTCCACTTGGCCTCAATAGACTAAACCAAGAAGTCACTCATGCTAAAATTCCCCATCACCAAACCAAAAGTAAATTATTCATCTGATGTTCCAAGGAATCAGGAGAGAAATATAATAGTTAAATCTTCAAAGAAGATAGTTTTATCCAGAATGACAAGAAAGTCCCCTCTGCTTTAACACAAGGAAAGTAACCTAATGTAACCTTATGTTAGCCTCTACTTTTTGTATTAGACAATTATGTCCTTGCTCCTGGACTAGCTTACTCATAAAAATTAACTGTTTTGCCATGCCCAACATAGCAAACCTGTATTTCCAGATTAGATACTATTCAATTCATGAATTGCAAATAGAAATGCATTAGATCATTCAGCTAATTTTGATGACACTTTGTTTTCAACAGCTCCACCCATAATTTGCTAGTGGGCTGTGAGATTATCGATGATATTTTTCCACTTCTTTCCTTTTTTTTGTCATTTTTGATAATTTTGAAGATGAATATGCATAATTTTGTCCTTTCATCTTTAAAAAGTCATTATTCAAGAGAGAAAGAATTTACCAAAGCATAAACCAAAGGTTTTTCTTTTTAGAGCTTGCAGAAAATACTCAAATTGTAAGGAAATTTTCTGTAAGGGACCAGGAAGAGGGAGCATGACTGCATAGGAGATAGACAAGGAAGAGAAGACAAAGGAAGAGAAGGGAAAAACCCTAATTGAATCTAATTAGGTTAGGCACCAATCTGGTTATTTATGTGTCCTCTACATTTGCTGTCTAAACTATTTGCCTTCTACTGGAAAATATTGGAAAATATACACTTTTCCCTTAAGGTGTGTTGTCACTAGGGCATAGCTTGACTTTTAGGAGTAGACTATTTTAAATATTTCCTAGAAAGTTTTCTTCTAGAAATGTGTCCCCTCAGCCTCCAGAGGCATGGTCAATAAACTACCTTTATTTAAAATGATGATAAATGAAGAGCAATGACATGGAGGCCAAGATCAGTTGAACAGCACTTTGCTAACATCATTATTGACTTATTTTAGGATAGTAATGCCAGAGTAACATTAGAGATGATAATCTAACTTCCCAGAGCTATGAGATAATTTTGCATTTGACTTGGCCATTGAAACTCCAGTCTTTTGCCTATAAGTTCAAAATATCTGTCCATGATGTTATGCCAACTCTTCCATTCTAGAGGATAGATTCAAAAACCTTCCTAACCAATGGGAAGGTTAAATTCACTTACTACTTCTTGGGTATTATACTGTAAAATACCCAATTTCCTCTTCCACTCCACTCTCCATGTACTAAACTTAAATGCACAAATCACAGTGCCACTGATAACAGCCAACTCTTGAGATATAAGGTTCTTGCCTTGCTGATCTCCATTTCATTCTTTATCTAGAAAATAAATCTATTATTAGAAAGTAATTTTCCTGTTTGCCAAACAGAATTAAATATTTAGTATAGCTATCAAAAAAGCTTTATTTATACCAGCAGTTCTCAACCTGTGGGTCGTGACCCCTTTTTAACAAGGAAAATACATTGCGACATTAGGAAGGTTGAGGACCACTGATCTATACATTCAAACAAGTTTGGCTGTTTAAAGAGAACACATTTTTAAGTTTGATATATTCTGATAGCCACTGCTAATGGTAATAGCTAACACACAGTAAAAAACTAATCCTTGCCGACTCTATTCTAAATGTTTTATATGGACTATCTCATTTAGTCATGTAAATAGACTCATTAGATAGATGCTATTACATATAAAGTAGAGAGAGTGAACTAACTCACTGAAGACAACTGAGTGGACCTGGGATCCTAGTCAAAGCACATTTGATTCCACTGCCCAAGTGCCTACCAGCTCTGCTACTTTGCCTCCCAATTAAAACAATGATTCTTTCCCCTTCATATCAATCAAATCATTATTTCAAAGTCACATAGGAAGAATATGTTAATATAGGAGCTAAAGGAACTTCAGGGGAGGATCTTTCTTAGTAAAAATGCTTCTAGTCTTAACTTAAAAAATGGTGAACAAAATCTAGAGCAGTGGTTCTCAACCTTCCTAACGCTGCAATGTATTTTCATTGTTAAAAAGGGGTCACAACCTGCAGGTTGAGAACCACTGATCTAGAGAAACAACCTGGATAGAAGAAGAAAAAGGAGGAAAAAGGAAAAGGAGGAAGGAGAAGAAAAGCAGAAAAAGGAAACGAAGAAGAAGAAACATGAGAGGAAAAAGAAAGAAAAGTAAAATTTTCATCATTGGGGTACATAGAGACAGGGTGGTCCACAATGTCTCATCTGCCAATCAAAAGCATTATTTTCAGAGTTTCTCATCCTTGGCACTATTGATATTTTGCACTGGATAATTTTTTGTGTGTGGGTGACTGGCCTATGCACCATAGATTTTTGGGTGTCATTCCAGGACTTTACCAACTAGATTTAATTGGACCCACACAATTTGCCCAATTTGACTCCTCAAAAATATCTCCCAAATCATCAGATATACCCCGGGGATCAAAATCACCCAGGTTAAGAACTAGCACCATAGGCAAGTAAGTACTCTAATCTGATAGTTTTTTTTCTCTGAAAAATGTCACCTAAGCCATTGTAGTCAAAAAATTTCCCTCATATGTTCTAAAATGGGGTGGGGGTAAAGTGGTCCCTAGAAAGGAATTTTTTTATAGGAAGACGTTAGTTGAAGTGGCATTGGAGTTAAAATTAGAAGGTCTGCTTTTTAAGGCCAACTTCCTCTACTTAATGGCTATAGGACTCTGAACAAATCACTTCTCTGAGCTTCACTTTTCATCTTGAAAATAGATGTTTATATCCTCTATGGAAAAAACTTCTGTAAGTAAAATGATAGAGGGTTAAGAGCTTGGGCTTTGGAGCCTGGCAGAGCTGGCTTTATCTTATATTGGATACTTTCTGTCCCCTGGCCTTGGGGAAGTTTCTTCACAACTCCATACCTCCCTATCCTCATCTGTGTCCTGGAGATGCTGACACAAGAGCTCTCTCCATCCTCATGCTCATTGCCCACTACATATCTCTACCTCTGCTTCTAGAGCGGTTTGCACTCATTTCTGGTTACATAAAGATCTTTCATTCATCTTGACATCAGAGTAGACCTTAACTCAGCTCACTATTCCTCAGCTCCTGATTCCAATTAATTGCAATGCTTTGTCTAGTCTATTTCCACTTAGTTCCCTATGCCATAGCCCTACAACAATGGGGACCCCAGATCCCCTTTCTTGTAAAGGTGAAAACCAAACTCCTTATCATGACCAATAAAACCTGTGAAAACTATTTATTTACAAAATCCAACCTCAAATTTGTTTGCCAGGTTTATGTCTCATGGTGCTCCTGCCCCACTCCTTATCCCCATGTACCCCCTTAGCCACACTGAACTTCTCATTGCTCTCAGACCTTATCAAGATTTTCATGCTTCTTTGACTATTAACAAATTGCCTTTCTTTCCCTGGAAGGCTACTTTCTTCTCCATGTGACTAGCTTGCATTCACCTTGTAAGGTTCATTTTACATATTATACTTCTAAGATACGACCCTAAACCATTCTAGTCATGTTTCTTCATTCCTCCGTATTGTATGTACATTCTTCCACAGTATTTTTGAATATTTATCAAATAGTATTTATCACAAGATCTTGCACCACTTTGATTTCACTTTCATCTCCTTACTTCATCTAACTGTGGTATTTGAACAGATTATTGAAACATTAAATTCTAGTTGACTTCCTGGAATCAATTTCCCCATTTTGAAAAGCACTATGATCTTCTTTCAGATATCCATTTCTCACATACAGCTGCAGAGGAATGTGATCCAAAATCCATTTCTACTGGTAGTATGAAAGGTCTAAAGGTAAGTAAATTCCCCCTAACATGGATTATTTGGGTATTCTCAGCTCAAGTTGACTAAAATATGGCAATTCCTTGTGATAAAGATCAGCTCTAGGGTGGCACATAATCTCACTTGGGCTAATGAGACATAAGGAAAAGGAGGTTTGCTGGAAAAGACGTCTCCTCTGTCTTCCTCTGGACATTGTCATGTATGCATGTATGTCCCTGTGTTGTCATCTCTCTATTACCTTGAGGTAGGAAAGGGTACATATAGGGGGGCAGAGAACATTGTAGAGAAGTGGCCTGGGGCCCTAGTTGAACAGTTCTTGACCTCTGTTCTGCCTCGGAACTTTTTCAGTTATTATGCATAAACTAATAAATCCCCGTTAATGTTTTAGTCTATGTGGATTAAGTTTTCTGTTACTTAAGGTCAAATGCACCCTGACTAATATTACTCTGACTTATAGTTCAGCCTCAGCACTAGGTTTCACATCTGTCCCATTATTATTGCATAATAAATGGTCTCATAAATAACTAAATCAATAGTCACTATTCCATGATTTAATTGATTTATATCTCAAAGTTGGTCTTATGATTTTTGATTGCTGTGTCAGCTTTTTATTAATGCTATACCAAATTACTACAAACTTAGTGGCTTAAAACAACACATATGTATTCTCTTACCATTCTGGAGGCCAGAAGTCTGAAAGCAGTTGCACTGAGCTAAAATCTATATGTCAATTGGACTTATTCCTTCTGGAATTTCTAAAGGGAAATCTGGTTCTGTGCCTTTTCTGCTCCTGGGGGCTACCTGTGTTCTTTGGGTTCTGACTCCTTCCTCCCATCCCTTGTTCTATGCAAGATGACATTCCTTCTTGTTAATGTTGTCACATCTCCTATTCCTGTTCTGTAATCAAATCTCCCTCTCACTTTTTCTTTTAAGGACACTTGTAATTACATTTAGGGCCTGCTCAGATACTTAAGTAAGTGATATAATCATCTTTTCTCAAGAACCTTAAGTTACCCACATCTTCAAAGTTCCTTTGTCATATATATTAATATTCATAGGTTCCCAGGATTAGGACCTAGATATCATTGGGGACCATTGTTTAGTCTATCATAATTGCATAAGTTAAATCACAAAGTTAGTGAAAATCAGGCATTTTTAAGGGCTGAAAAACATCTGATCGATAACCTCCAATACCCTTAGTTTACAATCCATAGGCTAACTCCCAGTGACTTATTAAGCATCATATAATGCTAACTAGAAAGAAAGCCTCTGAGTGCAAGACACATGGCCTTGCTAATCTGCCATGTACCTAGTACAATTTAATGTAATCCATAGAATCTATAATCCAAGTTATCATCAATATTTACTGTTGGAACATAAGGAAGTTACATAAATTTGTTGAAATAAGCAAAAAAAAATCTTAAATTAAAAAATAAATCATTCTTAACCTCAAGTCTGACTCAACCCAGCTTCTGGATTGCTTTGTATTTTTATACTTATAATTTCTCCAGTAATTTTGCATACATTTTCTAGCTTTCACCAACTCAGTCAATAACAGCCTGAGAATCCCATTACATAACATACTGAATAAGGCCAAAGTAATTATATAATCCTATATTCTTCCTGTTTTGTTTATTTCAGTTTGAATGTCCATTGGGCATAATGACGTTCTTCACTGCAGTGAATCTGTTTTCAATGGACTGAACCACCCTGGATCCCTCAGCTACTTCAGAGTACATCATTTTTCAAAAACATACTGATCTACCATTACATGTCTTTAGAAAAAAAATTATTTAGAATGTCTGCTAAATAGGGCTGTGATTTTCTTTACAATTATACCATTATACTTCATTTTCTACAAATATATACTCTTATAGCAAATCATTTGTGCCATACTTAAGCTTGAGTCAGCATCAGGTATGTGAGAGGCATCATTTTTCCTCTTGAAAATGAATAAGCTGTTTTCCTCAATTTTGTTTTGAGTTTGTTATATGCCATTTTAAAGTAGTAATATCACACAATTTCTCCTTGTATTTCCTGGCTGCTGAAAATGCAGAGTCCATTTGGAAAGAAGTCAGTATTAACTAGCAAATGTTATTGTTCTGACAAGTCATTTTCTCTTACATGAAACAACTTCCAAAATCGTCCTTTGAGAAAACAAAACTTTTCTTGTCTTGATCCTTGATGGACCTATGGACTAAGTCTCATGGTTAATTTTCAGCAAAGTTTTTATGAAAGAAATCAGATTCACCTTTTTTTTCCTTCCTACAGATACAGAAGCCACAAAAATAGGAGTAAAAATACATATTTTCTTCAGAGCTTCGTGCCCACTATGGGCATTGCAGATACCATTGAATTCATTACTGTATCTAATTCTTCCAATATACCTATAGAGTGAATATCATTATTTCCATGTTATAGAAGGCTCTTTGTACTTAGGGACCTATCCCAGAGATTTGGTATCAGTATCTTTTTTTATATAATCCATAATCTCAAAACCTAGTGGTTTACATCAACAGTTGTCTACTCCCCATAGTTCTGTTGAGAACTGTTGGAGGGCTGTTTTTCCCACTGTTTTGAAGGGTTTCCCAGAACAGTGCTCAGCTGGAACAGCTGGGATGGCCTGGCCTTGCTCTCCTCAGGGTCTCTCAATCTCAAGGAAGCAAACTCAGACTGGGCTTCTTCACAGGGTAGCGTGACCTCCTTCAGGTAGCATTACCTGAGGACGAGCCCCAAGTATGCACATGTTTCTCACGTCTCTGAGTCACATTTGCCAATGTTCCCTTGGCTGTAGCAAAATTCAATCCAGAGGAAGAGATACACAAGTATGAGGATGCTGCATGGTGTGATTCATTAGAGGCCATTACTTGAACAAGGAACCATAATCATACAGCTAGTCCCAGAGAAAACTAACACTTGGGAGCATTTTCCAGAAGCATGGAAATATGAAAGTGACCCATTATATAACACCTCAGAATGCTGATGGTGTTTAAATCAACAATATTAAGCTCTTAATTTTGAAATGAAGCTGTCCTTTCGCTGAATGTCAGAGTGCAGGTAAATAGAAGGGAAGTTTGGATTTATAATTTCACTGTTCTTTGGCTCCAGCAGAACATTTTCTGCTATTTGGAACACATTCCAACAAAAATGATCAAGTTCTGAGAAATGTATGCTTGCCCATCTTTCAGGGGGAAACTTTGAATGTGTGTCCCTAGCCAGGCAGGTACATTAACGTATTCTGAATAGCTCAGTGGTTAAGCCACAGCTGTTGTGTATTTAATTAGCCTCTTAGATTTTCCTTGCTAGTTCTTAATCTCTCCTGGAACTATTAATAACAAAACCATAATGCATTGCCTTCTTTCAAGTTCCATTAGAATGACTGGGAATGACATTTGGTTTGGTCTTACCTTTCCCTGCAGTAACTACTTGGGTATGCCAAATCCAGGCTGTTGACCTCAGGACACTGCAAAGTCAGAACAAAGAGAAGCCACACACTCTATACTTGGGCTGCTGGTTTCAGGAATGATGGCAGCATTCACATGGGAAAGCTGGACACCCAGGGAGCCCTTCCCTGGAGGGAGGGGTGTGGAGAAGAACCTTGGAATGATACCCTTTATCACCTGGTCATGGGATTGAAACTAGCAGAGTCCTAAGCAATCATCTAGTCCAGATATAGCAAATAAATTTAATCTCAGGTGCTGATTTACTATGTTAAGAAGATTCTGAGAATTAGATATCCTGAATTGATTTGCAATGTGATTTGGAGTTTCGTGTCTATGTGTTAATTATTCACATCTGTCACTCATCTGATTCCCTAATGTTATATAGAAGAAAGTGTATTAAGAGGAGAGAGTTACTGATCCTCGCCCTCAAAGCCAGTGTGTGATAATTCATCTGGTTTCCCAGTTTGGAAGCATTCTGCACCATCCAGTGGCCATATTGGAATACTGGATAGCACCAGTGTAGACTTTGGCTTCCTTTCTTAGCCAGTATTCTCTGAAATGTCTCCATGTGAGACATCTTGCTTTCCTTTTCTTCCAGAAACTGAAAGGTTGTAAGTCATGCAGTTTTTCCATTTTCAGTCTTTGACTCAGCCTATCATTAGGAAAAAATGGTAAAGAGCCATTGTATGAGTTTTGTGTTCTAGTTCTGAATTTTCTCTTACCAACTTGTGAGGCCCTCTTTCTACCTGCTTCCTCAGATATAATATGAAAATATTAGACTGGATAACTATAGAAGAGGAGGAACACTACAGAGGTTCCTTCAAATAGGTATGTTCATTCATAAAACTCTGAACCAAGCTATGTCCCAGAGAAAAATACACAGTCCTATTCACCGACAGGTTGTGGAGGTAGCCAGGAAGACTTTGGCTACCGCAATGAGTTTTCACAAGGCACATTTGCTGTGATTATGTTTAGCTTTGAAAGTTTTTATGAATATTCTTATCATGTCTGATCATTGCAAAACAGAGTTGAAAGTGCTTAGAGGATATACACTAGAGTCATGGTAGGAAACATAGCAAAAATATCTGGAGGGGGCTTTGGAAGGGTGGGGTAGTAAAATAAAGGCAGTACTCTGGTTATGAACAAGGCAGGTTTTGTAGGTTTGTTCTTAAGTTTAATTTGTATGTAAATTGGAACAGGTACATTTACATATTACTCATAATAGCCTCCATTCATAAGCGTGGTAAGTCAGTCAGATGTTTGCACCTGGGGGACCTTCTGTGGAAGAAACTGCATATGTATTGTTCTCTTTCCCTTTCACTCCTACCCCTAGACATTCTAACATTAAATATCTATGATACATCAGGATCAGTTATCCTTTTTCCTCTATCATTCAATTTGTTTGAAATAGTTCATATGAAAGATAAAAGAACTGTTAAAGGAGGAATTGTTCAGAAAATATTAATAACAATAACATTGACAAAGATGACGGGGGTCAAAACTACCAAAGGTGCTAAGAAAGACAAAGGTGTGGGGACACATTCATAGAGACAAGACATGTTTTCCATAGTAAAGAGCAACTCAGGCATTATGATCTGTCCATGACTCACATAGACAATCTGATCTCCTACTGCTCATGACCCTTTGTATACACCAACCTCCTCACCATTCCTGCAAAATGACTACTTCTCCTAGATACCATTCCTTATGTCTGCACCACATTTTCCTCAAACAGCAACATGACTCACTGTCTCACCTCCTTCAGTTCTTGGCTCAAATGCTACCTTGACATTGAGGCCTTCTCTAATCTCCCTTTGTAAACAAGAACCCTTCGGAGCCTCCCTATCCCCTGAGACCCAGCAGTCCCTGCTTTCCTGCATCTCCACCTCTTTTATGGTTGTTAAAACACCCCCATTTAATATATTACATATACCTGATTATTTACTACTAGATGGTTAAGCTCCCACCAGAACAGAGATCGCTGTCCTTTGTGTTCACTGCTATGTCCTACGGTCTAGTGTACCAACTTGCACACAGAAGAGATCAAATGAGCAGACCAGAAAGGGTTGTAGAGAAAAAATAGAGTTTGAGTCTACAGAATCAGTATCAATATCTGGTGTATTAGTTTGGTGTTAATTCAGGAGTTTGTTCTTTCATTTAAAGTCAAAGCAAAGGAAAGTGCCCTTGGTGAAACTTGTGGCAAATTATAGGTTGCGCACTATGCTCAAGGCCTTTTGGAAATGGCACAGCATCAAGAAGTGAGGAGGGTAAGAAGCACACAAATCACTGTGGCTAAGGAATCACTCTCACCACTTACTGAGGGCACCAAGTTGAAAGAGAGGGACTCTGAAAGATTCTTTTTTTATTATTATCTTTATCATTAAATCATAGCTGTATACAATAGTGCAATCAAGGGTTACAATGTGCTGGTTTCAAATACAATCTTAACTATTTTCATCAAACTGATTAACATAGCCTTCCTGGCAATTTCTCCATTATTGTATGAAGACATTTGTATTCTGCATTTAGCAAGGTTCACCTGTACCCTTCTAAGATGCACCGTAGGTGTGGCCCCACCAATTACCTTCCCTCCACCCCAGCCTCCCCTCTCCCCTCCCTACCCTTGCCCCTTTCCCTATATTCTTGTATTATAGTTGGGTTGTACCATTTATACAATAGCTATAAATTAGCTTCATAGTAGGGTTGAGTACATTGGATACTTCT
Source organism: Arctocebus calabarensis (assembly GCA_963573935.1). Lineage (NCBI taxonomy): Eukaryota > Metazoa > Chordata > Mammalia > Primates > Lorisidae > Arctocebus > Arctocebus calabarensis. Next base: position 2,387 of record CAUYON010158682.1, on the reverse strand, counting down.
TCTTCCATTCTTGATATACTTTGCTAAGAAGAATATGTTCCAGCTCCATTCATGTAAACAAGAAAGAGGTAAAGTCTCTATCTTTCTTTAAGGCTGCATAGTATTCCATGGTATACGTGTACCACAATTTATTAATCCATTTGTGAATTGATGGGCACTTAGGTTTCTATAATTCCTTTACTAGGTATATACCCAGAAGACCAAAAATAACATTATAACAAAGACATCTGTACCAGAATGTTCATTGCAGCCCAATTCATAATTGACTCTGAAAGATTCTTAATGTAGATGAGACCCTTCTAGTTTGGAAGAATGGCTGTCACAATCAGTATTGGCAGGGAATAGAAAATGGTGTCTCCTTGTAAAGTTTCAGAGGGTTGATTTGACTCATATTTAGGGAGGATGCATCTGGGTACTGCAAGTTCAGATCCCTCTTGATAATTGTGTACATATAAGAAAATTAATGTAGATTCAACTTTTAGAAATCCAACTTGCTCATAAATTGAGGAGCTTTCACAGCTCAAAAGAATATCAGAGAGGGAAGGCAGCATTTGAGATCAGAAAGGTATAGACTGTAGAGATGAAGAAACAAAAATAATAATTAATACTTATTAAATACTGTGTAGAAGGCACTAGCAAACTATCTCATTCAATCTGCACAATAATTATCATATTGAATATACTGGGGAGTATAATTCTTGCTCTTATTTTATGGATAAGGAAATAGATTCAGTGTGACTAAGAAAAAAGGCAATAGTAAAAGGCAATCCCAGAGAACTAACCTGGGCAATCTGATTTCAAACGATGATCTGAAGCTCAATGGAGGAGAATCATGCTTGCCCTGAGAGGCTCTGCTTCATTCCTGGATGAGTTCATTGATGCATTTCGGTGTTTGTACTCATCATCCCCCTGTGTACATCATCCACAGTAATTGTGCCAAATCCCATGTCAGGAAAATAACAAAACAGCTGCAACTTGCTTTTATGGAGCTCCCATTTGTAAAGAGAGGAAGGTAGAAATTCAGAACATAAAGAAAATCAAGATACAATTTCAGGCAACAAAAATTGCTAAGAGGAGAAATGCTTGTGTAGTTCAGTTCTCTCTCTCTCTCTTTCTACTTCGTAATATATTTTTTTCCATATTCCTGGGCAAATAGCCCATAAGAATGTCCAGAAAAAATGCTTGTGGCCTTGTCATTGAATTTTCAGCACTTTCTTCCCCACATCTCCTCATTCTGCCTCAAGCCAAACACTGGCTCCTGTGCAGTTGCACAAGCTTACCAGAATTGCTGTGGGAGGCCACAGAGAAATCCAAGTGCAGGACTGAACAAATCATCTAGATAATTTGGGCAGAAGTATCTCCTGCTGGAGCCTGGATACTTGGCTAAAGTACTTACTTTGACAAATGATTTTGGTAATTATTCAAGCTGGTTTTGCTTTGGAAATTTTCTGCTCTTGAGGTCAGGTAAGGGTATGCATGTCAGCTTCTCTTACTGATCAAGCCATGGGATGGATGTTGGAATTTGATCTGTAAGTGAGCCCTTAGCCTTCTCGTGCTCAGGCTTCATTAGAAATAAGATAATTTATTCATGCATCCATCCAATATTTAGTGTCTGCTATGTCTGAAACGTTATGTTATGTGCTAGGTTAAAACAGAATTTGACCAGGACTAATTGGCAGGACAAGTACAGATACAGAGGAAGAAAGGAAGGAAGGAGTGAGAAAGATGAAAAACAAAGAGAGAAAAACCCCTCAAAATTCAGGACAGATAATGTTGCATGCACAAAGAGAGGCAAGATGAGGGAAAGGTGGTTTTTCAGTTAAGGAGTAAGTTCACATCTTGAAAAGACATGGGATTTAAACAAAATAAAGGTTTAAAAATGTTCTCATGTAATGATTATTCCAGGAGAGGCTGTGGCAATTCCTAGGAGTTACCAGGTCTCAGGCTCCTCCTGGATTTCTACTCTGCCATTACTGAAGCATCTCTTTTCCTCATGTCAGCAAAATGGCTGCAAGAATTTGGGAATTAACTACACTAGTCTCTGTCCTTTTGTATATATCTGAAAGTATATATACATGTATGTGTATGTGTGTGTAATATTTATATTTAAAAATTGAACAAAGACACCCATTCTTAGCTCCAAGACATAAAGACCTTGTTAGTCATTGCTCCCATCCTTACAGTCAGAAAAAAAGACCAACAATCTGAAAACCAACTATTTTTCTTTGATCCTTTAGAGCAGTGATTTTCTTTTTTTTTTTTGTAGAGACAGAGTCTCACTTTATCGCCCTGGGTAGAGTGCCATGGCGTCACACTGCTCACAGCAACCTCCAGCTCTTGGGCTTAAGCGATTCTCTTGCCTCAGCCTCCCTAGTAGCTGGGACTAC
>CAUYON010158679.1:0-14027 GCA_963573935.1 Arctocebus calabarensis | reverse complement strand
TGTTGCTAGTTGCAGGCAGGAAAAGATGGTGATCTGAAGATAATGTAATACCATTTGAAACATATTTTTTATTTTTTATTTTTATTTTTTAGGGGGGCTTTGGGGGAGAAATTTAATACTTTGCATGAAATATCTTACTTTATAACAGTGAAATTGCTTTCTCTTTTGTCTTGTGGGGTTTTTTTTGAGGTGAAATTTAAGTTTTTGTGTGAGTAGTACTATTATGCCTATCTTGAGTGTCTTGCTTGTACTGTATTACATCATTTAAAAAAAAAAAGAAACTTATTTTTTAAACAGTATCCTGGCATTTACTTATGGATTAAATGTTAGCTATGTAGGAAAGAGAGAGGCGACTCAGATTTTGACCTGAGCAATTAAGTAGATGGTGATGATATTTAATGAAATGAGGAAGACATCAAGAGGGCTAGATTTTTGTAACCACACTTAACAGTTTTATTTTGGCCATGTTAAGGTTCATGTTCATTAGATACCCCAAAGGAAATGTAAGGAGAAAGTTGGATATTCAAGTCCAAATCTTCAGAGAAGCCCTAATGGTGATGCTGGATGAATCTTCAGTGAAAGTGTAGGTGACAAGAATAAAGAAGAGATGAGGACCCACGAGCCATTACTGAAGTAATTCAATAACTAGAGGCTTAACAGAAAAATTTTCAAAATGTATAATATCCAATGAGTTTGTGCATAATTTCAAAAGAAAAAGACCCTGAGAAATTTCTTAGTGATATTATCCTAACTCTCTGCCAATTAGCCAATGCTGCCCACAAATCATTCCAAAACATATTGGTATAAAACAAGCATTTATCACACTCATAGATTTTGTGGATTCTAAATTTGGATAGAGTACAATGAGGAGAGTATATTAATGCTCTACAACAGAAACTGGCAAACTTATACAGAACCAGATAGCAAATGTCTTTGGGGTTCCCATACCCAATTGTTTCTATCCCAACTACTCAACTGTATCATTGTAGCAGGTGAGACAATGTGTAAAAGAAAAGACAATGACTGTGGTACAATAAAACTTTGCTTACAAACATAGGCAGTAAGCTGGATTTGACCTGTCTGCTGTAGTGTGCAAACTCCTCCCCTAGAATACCAAAGACTTGCAGACTGGGGAGACCCAGATGCAAACAGAATGCTGCATCTTCTCGGGCAGGTCTTTCTCATTCATTGTGATCTGTCTACTTGGTTACTATGCACGACGGCTTTGAGTTACATATACTTCTACAATGGCAGCTGAGAACTTATAAATGAATGACCCAAGAGGAAATAACAAAATCTTGATGGTCTTTTCTAAGATACATTTTTAAATCATTCAGCATCACATCTGCTATATATTCTACTTCTTTAAGTAGTCACAGAAATTCACCCAAGTTCAAAGAGAAGGAAAGAAAGAAAAGTTTGCTTCTTTCTGGGAGAAAAGTTACACAATTTATGGGCATGTTCTAAAACTACTATGCTTTCTGAAAATTGAGCAAAAAGTTACAAGACTATTTGTTTCAATAGGCAATTAATTTTTATAATTATTCAAGTGATTTCAAAATTTTCCTTACAATGGAAAATTGTAGTTCATACTATTGTTTGTTTTAATGTCTTCCTATTTTTAATGATACTGAAAAGAAAAAATGACTCCTTACAACATCCAACTATGGTTGTGCTTAATTGCATTCAGACTATTTCACTAGAACAAGGAAACGTAATTGATATTTTGTGGTTTTAGTTTTTCCATTGAACATGAAGATGGGTATCTAACTCTTAGACATACTACATAAATAAATCTATTGAGCATCTGTGGTAGGCTGAATAATATCCCTAAACAATGTTCATATCCTAGAATCCGTGAAAGTTATCATGTTAATCAGAGTTCTCCAGAGAAACAGAATCATATAAAAAAAAATTGTTTTTAGGAGGAATTGGCTCATGGGATTATGGAGGGTATGAAGTCCCATGATCTGTATTTAACAAGTCAGCAAGCTAGAAACCCAGAAATCCAATGGTATAATTCCAGTCCAATTCCGAAGGCCCAAGAACTGAAGAGTCAATGACCTGACTTCCCATCTGAGTCTGAAGACAGGAAGAGACAAGTGTTCCAGTAGGAAGACAGTCAGACAGAGAGAGACTGAATTCTCCCTTACTGAGCCTTTTTTTCTACTCAGGCCCTGGACAGTCTGGATGAGACCCACCACACTAATGAGGGCAATCTTTACTCCGTCTACCAATCCAAATGTTATTTTATCTAGAACGATACACGGAATAATGTTAAGTCAAATGTCTGGGAACTCCATGGTCAAGTCAAATTGACATGAAAACTAACCATTACACTTACCTTGCATGGCAAAAGAGACTTTGCAGATTAAGTTAAGGATCTTGCGATTAGGCGGCTATTCAGAATTATTCCATTTGAATAAGATTTCACTACAGGAGAGAAAGTAAGAGCTGTGACTATGAAAGCAAGAGACTGGATTAATGTAAGGAAGGACTCAGAAGCCAAGGATTGCAGGTGGCCCCTAGAAGGTAGAGAAGCTCAGCAAAGGGATTCTCCTCCCAATGTCTCTAGAAAGAACAAACTCTGCCTACGCCTTGATTTTAACCCAGCAAAACTGATTTTAGACTTCTGGCCTTCGGAACTGTAATAAGGGTCTGGTGTTTTAATCCACCAACTCAGTGGTAAATTTTACAGCAACCACAGGAAACCAATGCAGTCTTTTATAGTAGCTCATGGAACATTTGACTGCCATGTAATTGTGCACGACAGAAGTTGCATTGACTTGGGATTTGGTGTAATTTTATGACAGTTAAAACGAAGCCATCAATGGACAGCCTGCATGTACTAGTTGCTCAATATAATTATATCTTAAATAATTGATTAGAAACTAAGTGATAGGGGAGGGCTGGGCGAGAGGAAAAAAAAGAAGTTAAGTGACAGTAAATGTGTGATATAAACAGAAAGCTGAACTGGTGAAAGATACAAGAAGGAAAAGGCACAAAGAGGCAGGATGGAAATAAAACAAAGACCCAGGTGAGGGATGCATCTCATGGTCTACTGGAGACAGGAAGGAGAAGTCATCGTCCCTCAGCACTTGAGTCAAGCCCCCATTACCAGGAGGAAGGATAAGGTGTAATGCCCATTCATTCAGCCCTGGAGGCCCAACATACCGCAAGCATTGCTACTGCTGGGTGCACATGAGCAAGTGGTGGGTGGCCTTCAGTTCCCTGGCCCCAGAGTGAAGCAGAGTGGGCCCCAACAAGCACACACGGCAGGGCATCCACACGGACAGTCCAGTTTCAATTTCTTTTTTAATGAGGTATGTGTTAAATGCCAAACTCCTACCTTTCATGCTTTAAAGATATTTTTACATGGATAGCCAATAAAAACCTCAAGGTCAAAAGGGAAAATATTTAAGTACATAATACTTAAGGACATTTTTGAATCTTTGTGTACATAATGTCTACACCATAATGTCTACACCATAAAGGCAGTAAAGCACAGTGCTGAAGAGCATGGATTCTGGAGCAGGAATACCTGAGTTTGAATTCTAGATTTGTCATTAATTAGAATTGTGCTGGGGGGCAGGGGGGCGCAGATCACTTAATCTCTGTGTGCCTTGATGCTCTCATCCGCAAAATAGAGATGATAATAGTTTGAAGCTCATTCAGCTCTCACACGAATTGGATGAGTTGATAATTGCAAAGCAGTAATGCTGTCAGCCCAAAGCACACGGGCGGTGTGTTTGGTGAGTAAAAATATTAAAAACTTCTTTAAGATTCTGGAGTTTTTAAGAAAGCACAGTCATGCTCTGTAAATTGCTTAACTGTTTCAGGTCACAACATTTTCCTGCTTGATACTTTCCTCTCTCACTGTCCAAGAGTCCCTGTGAAGAATTTCCATTTACCAGCCCGCAAGTGGCAAACAGAGCCCCATCTGGGAAAGCCCTGTGAACCCACATCTTGCAAATGAGCATCGGTAATGGCAACCGCAGAAAGGGTTTCACAACCTGCGGGTGAGAAGAAAGTTTACAAAAGCAATCGGAAATGAGATACTTCTCAATCACCTCAAACCCCTTCAGACTAAAGAAGAGCTGAGGATGTGAATCACAGCTATTGCCTCAGGGTAGAGAGGTGCAAAACTTCCTGGCTTTGCCAGTTTGTCTGAGCCGCATTCCAATCCTGACCTCTTCCTTACTGTCTCTGTAACAGGCAAGTTAAATAAACTTTCTTTAACAGGGAAATCTTTGCCACTTTGGCTAGAGATAGATAGATAGATAGACAGACAGACAGACAGACAGACAGACAGATAGATATGCAATGATTTAGCAAATCATACTTATCCTTAGCTAAATAACTTACTGCAGATTGGGTGTTCAGCAGTTGGAGTTCTTAGGGATCAGATCCACACGTTTTATTTCTTAGTGGGGAAAAAAAGCAGTGCCTGTCTCATCTCATCAACTTTTATTGCCCCAGATTTCTGCCTTTTTTTTCTTTTTTTGGTTTACCCTTTTAGAAATTAAGAATATCAAGAAAGAAAGGAAGGAAGGAAGGAAGGAAGGAAGGAAGGAAGGAAGGAAGGAAGGAAGGAAGGAAGGAAGGAAGGAAAGAAATTTAAAACATCCAGGAGTTTCCTTTGGCAACTCTGACACATGTAAAAGAGAAAGGACATAAATATTTTCCATTCTCTCCAATGAAAGTGGGTACATAACGTAGGAAAGAATGGTGGCTAGTCAAACAGCCCTTTCCAGCATGAGTCCCAGGTGCTCGTCTCAGAAGATTTATTACAGGCTGCCCTTCATTCACCTAAGAGGAACTGACTCTGCAAATAGCTAAAATCAGAGTCATCTCTTTATTTCCTGTCTAGCCCACCCTGTATGGCTGCTCCCCTAAAATGTAATCCCACAGCCACATCAGTCCGTGGTAGGGGACCGGGTTTATTTTACTCCCAAGGACAGGGATGACTGAGAGAAAGTGCCATTCATTTGTCTTTTGAATTTCAGCTCTTCTTCCTAAATACCTTAGAAAGATTTTCATAGTATAGGTTAGTTACCTAAATATTCTGACTTCACCCTGACATAAAGGACCAGAGAAGAGAGTTGGATTGAGATGACTCATGAGGGTACACCTTATTTTTTATTTAGTTTATATGTTCAGTTACTTGAGTTGTATGTAAATTGATGATACAAATCAGTACAAGCTATGGACGATTATTCATATTACATAGATGGAAAAACAGAAAAGACACAGAGAGGTTAAGTGATTTGCCTGTGATCACAAAGCTTGTTAGTAGGAAACCCAGAACAAGAACCTAAGATTTGTGACAGGAAGTCCTGAGAGGGTTTGTTTTTGTTCGTTTAATTGTTTTGCCGGGCATCTTTGGTAATCAACATAATCAAAGTCTGCTTGGTGGTAACTGGGTACGAGAAAATAAATTATCATTTCTTTTGTTGGGTGAATTCCCTTTGATCTAGTTACTAAATTTGCTCAGGTTGCATTATCTCAGTTATGTCTGACTTTTAGTTTTTAAACTATCCGTAAGGCTTTTATACAGTTGATTCATATAAAAGTAAGCATTATTGATAATTGCCAAACAGGAAGTTATCCAGTGAATCTGGGACACTTGTGGGATTCAGAAGCAAGGTTAGGTGAGCACTTCAAACATGCAAGGAATGGGGTGAGCTGAACGGGAGAAATTGGGACCAGGGTCACAAATCAAGAAATTTGGTTTGCTCTTGATTTCTAGCATACGAAGAATCCTTCCCACTCTGGATCCAATATGGATCCCATTTCTGAAGGCATCGAAGAGCCACCCTGCCTGCTTCTTTCAGCCTGATTCTTTCCAACAGCACTCTCTCCCACCCATTAACTCCTTTCCACTCCTTCCTTCCATTTTGGTCTTGTTCTGTTAAATGAGTGACATCTCCTCCAGTTCCGTTCTAATATCTTGAGACTAACCCAAGGTGACATAAACAGGTCAGTGACCCTGGCCCCATGGATGGGAAGGCTCATTCCCTAAAGTAAGAGGATAAAATTGATACACCTATTAACTCTCCCTACTTTCTAGGTAAAAGCTAAAGAACATACTCAAATAACAGAAAAACAAGGAATTTTGGAGAATTCTGAATTCCCAGAGCCAAACCACTCTATTCTTCCATCTTTTCTGGGTCTCCTTCAGGGAAAGTGTGTCCTTGTCAGCACCACAATGATACTTTCCACCCCAGGACAGAAACTAAGACTTGGGAAACAGACATTGTTACATTGTTTGGGGAGATCATGCCTACTGGTTGGTTAGTTGTTATTTTGTTTTAAAGTCTGACATGGGAAGTTATGGGGTGAATGTGAATAATAATGTCATAAACTTTTCTGGGATTGTAATTGACTATGATAACACTCTATGGGGAGATTTGAATTCCCCAGGAAACTTTGTCAAGGCTCTCCCAATTCTTTTGGGAGATCATCTAAAATAGAGACTTGGTACATTGGATACTTTTTCTTCCATTCTTGAGATGAAGCTAATTTATAGCTTTCATATGAAGGCTAAAACCCAATTATAGCACAGGAATACAGGGATAGGGGAAAGGGAGGGGAGGGGTGGGGGGAGGATGCCTACCATATTTTAAAAGAAAATTTCTCATCTTCTACTTTGCTGATGAGATCATATATTTGCTATAAAGCACTAGTTGTTCATTTTTTTCACATGTTTCAGTGAAGCACATATCCTGTGTTTCCCTTCTTTTATTTTTCTGTACTTTTTTAAAAAATTCGACATGATTTTTTAAATTACTTTTGGGTTTTTCTTACTCAAAGGGAAAAACATTATGTTAATGATGGGGATCACAAATTAATATTTGCAGTATTTTCAATTCTTTGCAATGCCATCATCTTATTTGATAATGGGATTTTGAAGATTATAAGCTCAGAATTTCATGCTAAAAATCAGAAGAACCTGAGTCCTTGTCATTTCCAATTACCATACGTTTGCTTCTTTTTCCTTCTACCACTTGAGCTCGTGCTGATCTGTGTTATGAGGATATTTAATTGCTTCTAAGTGATTCATAAAAGAATGCTAAATTGAATAATTGTACATGATTAGCTTTAGAGAAACCCAAAACAAAACAGAATAGTATGCCTTTATCTGGTAGGTATGGGTTTCAGTTCTGAAACTCAGTTTATAGTAATATTCTAAGACACTGACTAAATTTAGTTTCCCAATTGAAAAAGGAATTTATTTTTCAGTATTATTTAATGAACCTTTCAGAAACTAGAAATGCAATTATTCTCCAGTGGAGGCCAGTGTTTTTTTTTTCCTATTCCCTGAAGAGATTAAGGACTTCTGGGTGATGACAAATAGGAAAAAATACTGTTTTATGAGACCTTGCCCACAAACAGCGGAGAAGGAGAAAGGAGCATTCACAGCTAAAACCAGTATGTAGCTGTGGTTTTTCCAAAAATGGAAGAACTTTCTGTCAACATCACATGGGCAAATACCTAGGTGGACCACCATGGAAGATGGATGTGGGATAGAACTGGATTATTTCTTCTAAATGCAGAGATTTAACTTTAGATACATTTGGGGTACTTTTTAATCATTCAATTAGCCATAACACGGTGATCTAAGCAATAGTATAATTCAATAAAAAACTGTTCATATATGGCTCCTCGCCTGTGGCTCAGTGGGCTAAGGCGCCAGCCACGTACACCTGAGCTGGCAGGTTCAAATCCAGCCTAGCCCACCAGACAACAAGGACAGCTGCAACCAAAAAATGGCCGGGCGTTGTGGTGGGCGCCTGTAGTCCCAGTTACTTGGGAGGTGGAGGCAAGAGACTCTTTTGAGCCCAGGAATTGGAGGTTGCTGTGAGCTGTGATGCCACAGCACTCTCTCCAGGGTGACAGCTTGAGGCTCTGTCTCAAAAAAAAAAACAAAAAACTGTGCATATTATTGTTTCTTTCTGCTTCAAATTCAAGATAGAGAAAAGGGCAGCGGGGGAGAGAGAGATGGAGTTATGTGCTATAACGTGAATGTAAGAAAGTTTTGCAAATATTTCCAATTTTCAATAGACAGACTATTTTTCTGATGTTTTTACTATTTACATTCAGGAGGCAATGACTTTAGCAAATATATAAATAGACAGTGGCCTTTCAAGAATGATAGGTGTGCCTAGTAGAAGTTTTTGTTTTGTTTTGTGTTTCTCTAAAGCTAATCATCTACAGTTATTCAATTTAGCAACTGCAAAACAAATGTTCCTCCATTCACCACACTGGATAAATTTGGAAAACATCCCATTCCCCCATTCCTTCTCTCATCTTTGCCTGTGTCATCCTACAGATGAGGGTTTTATTATCAAGGAACATGAACTGGCCTTTTAGGGAGAATAAATAGAAACAGCCTTAAATGTACCTGCTTTATCATAGTTGTGTGCCCCTATTGTGGTGATGTTCTGTGCATGTTCTGAGTTTTCTTAGAGTGCTGGGGAGTTGGACCCCGTAGCTGCAGTGACAAAAGAGGGCTCTGTCCACTGTGGCTTTGAGCATGATCCATTCCTAGAGGACCATCATTCCAGTCTGGTGGATGAACGGGCATCTTCCTGGAGCTCGTGTCCTCTTGTGCCCTGTCTTGGCAGCCCACTTATGATGAGCAAGCTGTTATGGTGAGGAGAGTGGTGCTGACTCCACTCTCACAGACACTTCTCTGTAGCATGACGTTCAAGTTTCCTGCCTTTTAGAAATTTCAGTATGGAACGCGGCCTGTTTATAAGAGGAGGTTACTGTTCTTTAGCTTAGCAGGGGTGTGCTGCAAGGGTGGGTGTTAGGGAGCATTACAGTTGTGGTAGCGTCTTTGGAACATCCGTGCAGACACACCCCAAAGACGGAAAAAGATGAACAAGCCCCTGTTGGGAGCGCACAAGAACCTTACTTTAAAATGTGTATGTGTATTTTTACCATTTCTAACTTCAAAATGTACTTTTCTAAGGCTATCATTCTTCCCAAAGCTCCAAACTAACCCTGATAAGCAAGATTTAGGGACTGGCCATAAACTGAATTAGCCATTTCTCCAGGAAACTTGCTCTAATCCCTTGCATGTGACAGACACTGGAATAAGAAAGATGGGCAGATAGCACTTGCCTCAGAAAGGACATAGTCTAGGACACGTCAGAAAACCAAACTGAATTAAGGAGGGCAAATTACATTTCTCATTTAAAAGCTGTGATCACATTCAAATGACTTTAATAATCAATCAGAGAAAAATTTCTAGGTGACTTTTCAAACCCAGCCAGCAGTTGAACATCATGAATGGGTACTGAAATAAAGCTAGCAGCTTAACTGCAGAGCCACTAATTTTTATTTTCTTATCAAATACTATTTCAGGGTTATAGCTTTTGGAAACTTTTAGACCAGCGGTTCTCAACCTGTGGGTCGCAACCCCGTTGGGAGTCTCTTGTCTATCAGATATTTACAGTACAATTCATACCAGTAGCAAAATTACAGATAGGAAGTAGCAACAAAAATAATTTTATGGTCAGGGGTCACCACAATATGAGGAACTGTATTAGAGGGTTGCGGCATTAGGAAGGTTGAGAACCACTGTTTTAGACATTAGCCTAATCCTTAAATATATTCTATGTACATGAATACATGAACTATCTTTAGAAAGCTCAGTAATTGTGAAGATGCTGTTACTGTTAGTGTCTTGAAGAGACAGATAGTTAAGGGTGATTCCAAATTAGTGTGACTACACCAAAATTTCAGACAGCTCTGGATGATACTTTTAGCCAAGCTTTCTTTATGTATATGGAGATATTTTCTGACGTTCAATAAAATGAAATTATTACCTTTCTAAGAGATTATTTGAAATGTAGAAGTATGTTTTATGGAATTCAGCCTCCTATTCAGGGTTAAAACGCTGCACACTTCGAGTATGACAATCCCAGCTTCACAAATTGGTCCGTGTCTGGCAAAAACTCTGCTCCCTTTCGCCATCTGCAGGGGTGGGAGGAGGAGGGGAGAGAGGCTGCTCAAAGTGCAACCAGGGCCATCCTTTTCCCGCCGGCCCCAGGCACGGCTGTGAGATGCTCAGATCCAGAAGGGGCAACGCTCGGTCCCAGCAAGCCTCCGCCTCCCGAATGCCCTGGGAGCACCCCAAAAGGGCTGTGCAAGCTTTCCTGAAAGGGAGTGGAGCAGACGTCCTCCGAGCAGCAGGAGTTAAGACGTTCGCCCCTACGTGGATCCCATCCAAACCTGCTTGGAATGTGCACCCGCGGGCCTGTGCCCTGCCCTATCTCTGAGAGCCCAGAGCCACCGCAGTGACGCCTAGGGTGCATCCGCGTGCCAGTTGCCACCGTGTAGTCTCCAAGTGGCCTTTAGACCAATTTGCCCACAACCACATGGACCCAGAAGGTTTACGAAGCTGAACAAAGATTAAAGCCCACACTGAAAAATCAGCACGGTGCAGAGGCCTGGGCTGGTGGCTGCGCACCCTGAGATCCTTCCTCTTTGCCTTCCTCCCCTCCCGCGCCCCCACCCGAAGAAGAGAAGTTTCTGTGCCTCTTCACAGGGTTTCCATCCAGACCTGATGTGAACGGTCGTTCCACACTTAGCATTTCACGTGTAAATTGCCTAGTCTTATATAAAGCATTCGTGGTTGACAAGAAAACCCAGATGTCCAATGAGCTGAGCCGCCAACCTGGAGATGAACTCAAGCCCTCTCTCTTAGGAGCTGTCCCAGACACAACTCTGGAAGATCTCTGAGAACAAAACCTACTTCTCCAGCTCCACCACAATAACACCTTTCACTTTCTTCTTTTCTCATTGTCCAATTAGCAGTAACAATAATAAAAGTAAATGCCTAATCTACCATTTACTAGATGCCAGGCCCATTCAAATGATGTATTTCAGTTTAATTCCCACAACACAATGAGGTACATTTTCCTATTATACCCATTTGACAGGTAAGAAAACTGAGGCACAGAGCCATCAAGTAATTTGCCTATACCTGATAACTCTTGTGATCATGATAGACACTTTTAAACATTAGATTTGCGGATGCTTATTTGTGCTTATAGTGCTTAATGTGTTTGCTCATCAGCTTTATTCACCCAAAGCAGATTAGCTGGGGATTTGGAAGAATAGTGTTGGAAGAGAGATGAAGGTGGATTGTTAGAGGCAAGACAGAGGAGTCATATGAAGGAACATGTGAAGCAGAAATTCAGAAAAACCCAGGCCTGTATTACCATAGGGTGGAGAAATACATCTTCATTTTTTTAAAACAACACCCATCTTTAAGACACATTTGTTTTAATTATATCATCTAGAATGCAGAGAATCTATTAACATCTGAAGATGTTTATCTCAGGTTTAGATTAGATATACCCTTCAGAACTAGTGGAAACTCAGAATCCTCATTATTCAATCCTTCATGTTTTTACTTTCGTTTGTTTTTAGATTTGCTTAAAGATCTGTACTTTGCCAGTGTCAATGGGCACCATAACTCTCCTTAGATAATGTGTAACATGGACACATATTCTAAGCCAAACTATCCTTTACTCCTAACAGTCTACTTAAAAAAAAAATTCAATGTTATCCTTTACACAAACAAATAAAGCAGAATTTTGTATATAGTCCTTCTGGAAAACAAAAAGATCCATACTTCCTACAGCAGGCTTGTAAATAAATAATGGATCCAGTTCTGTCTCAGTTCTCACCCCAGTGCTTCCAGATAAATATCTCCTGGTAACCTAAACAGGCCCCTTTTTCTGTGGCCCCAGCCTGGAGGAGATTACTTGTATTTATGTTTATGGCATCTACTCTTCATAAACCTCATAAATCAAGACAACACAGGGCACATATAACTCCCAGGCCCCTATCTTGTTGTTTGAGTTTAATTTAGCACCAACTTGGTGTGATGTGATTCTGTGAGTTTTTATAGTTTTTCTTTATTTGCTTCAACTAAAGATTTACACATAAAATAACAAATTATTTTCTTGCACACCATCCTTCATTTCGCTCAAGTGATCCAGTTGGTTTTTATTGTCCCCTTATAAAGTGATGGTGCTAGTTCTGATATCACTTCTCAACATGATTTCTGTGATTATTCTGATAATTTCTCAGCATCATTCTTGGTTTCCTAGTAGTCATAACTCTTCAGCTTGTCACCTTTATTGCTATTGTTTCTTTAACAGGAACCATTAACTCCTCCAGAGCAAAGATTGCCTTATTTTTGTGTGCATCTGCTCTGTGCCCAGCATATAAGAACCTTGCCATAAATGATTATTCAAAGGAGAAATGTGACATAAATGATCATTCAAAGGAATGAATGAAGACACACTTGATCATTAAAGTAGCCTATATTATCTTCAGATCAATATTATTCAAAATTCTAAAAATACCCATATATAAAGGTATAAATGGAAATCCTAAATTAAAGCATTTAATTAATTTACAATAACACAGAAAAATTATAAAATATCTATGAATAAATCTAATGAAAGCTGTCTAAGACTGCTATATAGAAAACTGCCAAATTTGTAGAAATCAAGGAAGATTTAAATAAATAATGTGATTAACATGTTCAAGCATTGGAAGGGTCAATGTTTTAAAAATATCTATTCTTCCTTATTTCATTTATAAATGCAATATAATCTCATCTAAAATACCAGTAGGTATTTTGTGAAAATTGATGAGTTCATCTCAAAATATATTTAAAAATGTGAAGGGCCAAGAATACCTCTGAGTAAAGATTACTACAAGAAGTCAAGCCTTATTATAAAGTTATTATATTTTTAAAGGTATGATATTAACTCAAGAATAAACATGAAAAAGAAAAGCACGTCCAGAAACTGACCCATAATTAGAACTATCGCCTGATTTATAACAAGGGTGACATAGTAGGGAAAGGATGGCCTTTCTACATAAATGATTTGGAGTCAGTTGAACATCTATATGGAAAACAGTGAATTGTGACCCTTTCCCCAGGCTCAAACAACATTCAAAAAACAATATATTCTATTTCAGATGTACAAGGTCTGACATTAAGTTTGCAAACTTGCCACCATGCACTTACGTTGGCAGCAGTGTACAAACAACTTGGTGAGGTTTCATGACCTTGGTATATCAGTGTCCTACACAGCTGTATTCCAATCTGTGTGTCAGTCTCTTGCTGAGTGGCACCCATCATTGCTGTTGTGTGTTTTTGTTGCCATTGCGAGATTGTCAGAGCTTGAATTAGAGCAAGGAACAAATGTTAAATTTCTTGTTAAACTTAACAAGAGTGGACATGAAATCAGGAGCATGTTAGTCCAAGTTTGTAGGGATAATGCCATGAAGAAACAGCAGTGTACAAATGGATTAAATGTTTTTCTGAAGGGAGAGAAAACATCACTGCTGAAGAAAGGTCAGGATGCCAATAGTGAGCAGAACTGATGAAAACATTGCAAAAACTCATTGAATTGTGTATCAAAATTGTTGGCTGAGAATGAGCAGCATAACAGAGCAAGTAAACATCGACAGAGAAAAAGGTAGGAAAATCTTAACTGACAATCATGGCATAAGAAATGTATGTGCAAAAATGGTCCTGAAGGAGTTCACAGATGAACAAAAGCAAAGAGCTCACACAGCACTGTCTGTGAGGAGCTTTTAGCCAATAATCAGGTAACTGTATTGGAACATGCTCCCTACTGACCTGATCTGACCCCAGTGACTTTTTTCTTTACTTGAAGATAGAGGAAATATTGAAAAGAAGACATTTTGATGACATTCAGGACATCAAGAATAATATGACAGGGCGGCTCCTGTGGCTCAGCGAGTAGGGCGCCGGCCCCATATACCGAAGGTGGCGGGTTCAAGCCCGGCCTCGGCCGAACTGCAAAACAAAAAAATAGCCGGGCGCCATGGCGGGCGCCTGTAGTCCCAGCTACTAGGGAGGCTGAGGCAAGAGAATCGCTTAAGCCCAAGAGCTGGAGGTTGCTGTGAGCAGTGTGACGCCACGGCACTCTACCCAGGGCGATAAAGTGAGACTCTGTCTCTAC
>CAUYON010158676.1:0-19290 GCA_963573935.1 Arctocebus calabarensis | reverse complement strand
GTGGATGAATCTTCAGTTTAACCTCTGTGGACTCCAAGAACTGAATGGCAGTGTTGGCTGTGCGGGCAGATGCACTATCATGGTGCCAGCTGGTCCCCCACAGTCCTGTCCTAGGCCGCCAGTCCTGAAACTTCCCAAAAACTTCTGGTAGGCACACTGTTGTGTACCACTGACCAGTGCCAATCCTTTATTGCTCTGGAAGAACACTTGCAATGTGACTGCTTTTGGAGAAAAAAGTTGCGACCATTTTCTTTGCAACATTATGGGGCCACTTCAATTTTGCTGATGGCTTTTCATCAGTAAAAAAATACATCCTGTCAACTGATGCTTATTCTCCAGATCAAACTGATACATCTAGTTTTCATTACCAGTAACAATGTCAGAAACTCATCTAGACTAGCTTCCGTGGAGTCTGACCAGCATTTCTTCATAGGATTCAACACAGAAACGCTTTTGCTCATCTGTCAAAGTGTGAGGCATCCATCAGGATGAAACTTTCCTGACCTGAAGATAATCATGCAGGATTTTGGACATTGGTGGTGATCCAATATATAGTGCCACTTCAGTGTACTTCAATGTCACTCAATTGTTTTTACGAACCGTTTTTTCCACAGCAGTAATGTTTTTCTCAGTCACTGTGGTTGCCTGACACCCGCTCCTCTCCTCCTCTTTCAGTGAAGTTTGGCCTCTTCTAAATTCTTGGAACTGAAAAACTGTCTCACAGGAAGGAGTAAGGTCCCCTGAAAGCCTGTTGCAAACGCTCAAGGCTTTGAGACTCATTTAACCCACTTTTAAAATCATAGAAAATCATTGCACGAAAGTGCTCTCTTCCCAGAACCATAGCTGACACCAATTGAGTGCTGCAAGACAGAAACCAATGAAGCCCTCCCAGCAACACTGATATGATGGGCAAGTTAAAACTTGCACAGATGAATCAAAAAGGATGCTGCTGCCGGCTATATTTGTTGGAAGTGAAATAATGGACCATTCTCAAAACTTTCGCAATGGCCTTCTTATCTAGTAAGCTCCTCTTTGTTTTCACAAGAAAACAGGCCTGAGACCTGATAAGGAACTTCCGAGACCTCCGGTCCTGCTCCATCCCTTGCCTACAACAGAGGCCTGTGAGGACTATCGAGTAGCCACCAACCTCCGCTCACAACGTTCCAGGTGTTCCTCGGTGTCTAGAGTTTTATTGGAAGTTGGTCACATATACAGGGATGACTGCCTGTGTAGCTGACCTTAGTCTCAAATCCTCCCAGAGGTCAAGTTAATATCACACATCCCCCAAATCCACAATAAATCAGTGTGAGGATAGGCCATCTGGTGTGGCCCAAGGCTTTCCAGGTAAACAAAGACACTCCTATTAGGCATGACATTCCAAGGGCTTAGAGATCACTTCCCAAGACCAAGTCAAGGGGCCAAACCTTTCTTTGGAATGTACAGGATGTGAGCAACACAGATCTTAATTATTATTCTTCCTTTTTTTGAGACAGAGTCTCACTTTGTGACCTTTGGTAGAGTGCCGTGACATCATAGCTCTCAGCAACCTCAAATTCTTGGGCTCAAGCCATTCTCTAGCTTTAGCCTCCCAAGTACCTGGTATTACAGGCCCCCAGCACAACACCTGGCTATTTTTAGAGATGAGATCTCATTCGAGCTCAGACTGGTCTTGAACCTGTGAGCTCAGCCTCCCAGAGTGCTAGGATTACAGGGGTGAGCCACTGCACCTGGCCCCTGCTAAGTTAATTTTTTCTTTTTTAGAGACAGAATCTCCCTCTTTGCCTGGCTAAAGTGCCATGTCATCATCATAGCTCACTGCAGCCTCAAACTCTTTGGGTCAAGCAATCCTCCTGCTTCAACCTCCTTAGTAGCTGGGACTACAGGTGTGCTAATGTTTTTCATTTTTAATAGTGCAGGGGTCTTGCTCTTACTCAGGCTGTTCTTGAACTCCTGAGCTCAAGCAATCCACTGCCTTGGCCTCCCAGAGTGCTAGGATTTCAGGTCTGCTGAGTTAATTCTTTATTCACAGCTACAAAGCATAGCACAGAGGAGCTTTTGGTGTGCAGGTGACAGAATCCCACAGATCTTGAGTATCGTGGTGGCTACCTGGCTGAATATTTGTCAAAACCAGGACCAAAGCTGAGTATGACACCAAACTTGCTGCAAACCAAGTCACATCATATTGCACCCAGACAGAACTTGTGTTAGATTCCTAGGGCCGTCATAACAAAGCCTCACAAAAAAAATGTATTCTGTCATAGTCTGGAGGTTACAAACATTGGCAGGGCTACACTCTCTCTGGAGACTCAAAGAGAGAGTCCAGGTGTTCCTTGACTTACGGTGGCATCACTCAATTCCCTGCCTCCTAGTCATCTGTGTGCAAATTTCCCTCTTTTTTGCCCCTCTTCTCTCCTCGACCAGAGACCCATTCTTTCACCTTGGGTAGAATGCAGTGGCATCATCATAGCTCACTGCAATCTCAAATTCCTGAGCTTAATTGATCCTCTTGCCTTGGCCTTCCAAGTAGCTGAGACTGCAGGCATGAACACCACATCCAGCTAATTTTTCTACTTTTTGTATAGACGAGGGTCTCACACCTGCCCAAGCTGGTCTTGAACTCCTAACCTCAAGTAATCCTTCTGTCTTGTCTTCCCAGAGTGCTAGGATTATAGATGTGAGCCACAGCACTAGGCCCCCAAATTTCCCTCTTCTTATAGGGACACAGGTAATTGGATTAGTGCCTACCCTAAGCCCAACCACAATGAAAATAATCTTATGGTTGGGGTCACCTCAAAATGAGGAACTATATTAAAGGGTCACGGCATTTGGAAGGTTGAGAACCACTGCTCTATGCTCAAGTGATCCTCTTGCCTCAACCTCCCAAGTAGCTGGGACCTATAGGCACCCACCACCACGCCCAGCTAATTTTTCTATTTTTGGCAGCTCTTCCTCGGGCTGGTCTCAAACGCCTGAGCTCAGCAATCCACCCAGTTCAGCCTCCCAGAGTGCTGGGATTATAGACATGAGCCACTGTGCCCGACCAAAAATGGTTGTGTTTTCAAAGCATTTTCACTCTAGATTAAATTTACAACAAGTCAATACTACACTTTCCCAGGTACAGGAGGTGCAGTGGGTCCTTAATCGGCACCATGGGCCTTGGTGCATCCGGCCTCCTAACTTCATCTATGACAGAAGCCCTTGCAAATGATAAACAACTCCAGATGGCAGCACATGGGCCCTCTGGCCCTGCATGCAGTGGTTATTTAGGACAACAGAGGCCGCCATCAAATGTATCTTTTTGAGAGGACACAATTCAACCCACTACACATGAGTTTGGAGGAGATGGGCTTGGAAGTTAAATTATTTATTTTGGGGGGAGGGTAATTTAGTTAGGACTGTGACTGGCCTGTCTGTTCCCCTCTGAGACTCAGCTGTAGCATGATGACTAACATGCCCTCCCCTCCCTTTCACTGCCCCTATCCCAGGCCTTCTCTGACTCAGTAAAAGGTGACACTATCCGCCACCCTGTTGTTCAGGCCAAAAGCCTGAAGTCATTCTGAATTACTCTGTTGTGCCCCAAGTCTGACATCTCAGGAGTCCCCCAAATGCAAGTCTCCATAACCTCTCATCTGGATGCTTTGCACCAGGGTTTCATTGATTTTCCGACCTTCACCGTAGGACCCTGCAGTCTGTTTTCCACTTCTGAGAGAGCTGGTGACTAATTCCTGGCTGAAAACAGGCCAATCTTTGCTCTTACATGCAGAATAAAATTCAGACTTTTTTTTTTTCTATTTTTTGAGACAGAGTGTCACTTTGTTGCTCTCAGTAGAGTGCTATGGCATCACAGCTCACAGCAACCTCAAAACTCCTAGGCTCAACTGATCCTTTTGCCTCAGTCTCCCAAGTAGTTGGGACTACAGGTGCCCGTCACAACACCAGGCTATTTTTAGAGACAAGATCTCCTTCTGGCCCAGGCTGGTCTCAAACCTGAGAGCTCAGGCAATCCACCCACCTTGGCCTCCCAAGGTGCCAGGATTACAGGATTGAGCTACCCCGTCCAGCCCTAAAATTCAGACTTCTTATAATGGCCCACAAGAGCCTGCGTAAAGCACTGCCTGTCCCTCCCCCACCTCAACCTCAGCACCTGCTGTGTGTCCCACTATGGAGGGCTGAACGGTGCCCTCCCCAGGAGACATGTTCACATCCTAAACTGGGAACCTGTGAATGTGACCTTATTTGGGAGAAGAGTCTCTGCAGATATAATTAACTTAAGAATCTTGAGATGAGATCATCCTGGATGTTAGAGTGAGCCTAAAGCCAATGGTAAGTGTCCTTATAAGACAAAGGCAGAAGGCAAAAATCTGGGAATGTGGACTTATTCAGAGAGAGGCTCTTTGCAAATTTAACTAAATTAAGACTTTTTTTTTTTTGAGAAAGAGTCTCACGCTATCTCCCTGGATAGAGTGCTGTGGCATCACAGCTCACAGCAACCTCCAATTCCTGAGCTCAAGTGAGCCTCTTGCCTCTGCCTCCCAAGTAGCTGGGACTACAGGCGCCCGCCACAACGCCCGGCCATTTTTTGGTTGCAGCTGTCATTGTTGATCGGCAGGCTCGGGCTGATTCGAACCCGCCAGCTCAGGTGTACGTGGCTGGCACCTTAGCCCGTTGAGCCACAGGCGCCGAGCCTAAATTAAGACTCTTGAGATGAGCTCATCCTGGATTATGTTGGTGGGCCCTGAATTCAATGATAAGAGTCTTTATAAGAGAAAAGCAAAAACCTGCGAATGTGGCCTTATTCAGAGACAGGCTCTTTACAGATTTAACTAAATCAAAGATCTCAACATGAAGTCATCCTTGATTATCTAGGTTGGTCCTAAATCCAATGACAAGTGTCCTTGTACTCCTGCTTTCAGTGATCCTCCTGACTTGGCCTCTCAAAGTGCTTGGATCACAGGATTAAGTCACCAGGCTCAGCCATCAATGACAAGTGTCCTTATAAGAGACAGAAGAGGAGACAGGCTGGAGTAGAAGGTCATGTGAAGAAAGAGGCAGCCACAGGCCAAGGAACCCCTGCAGCCCCTAGAAATTGGAGAAGGTAAGGAAATATCCTCCCCTAGACCCTTCAGAGGTGGCTTTGTAGTACTGGTGAGGAACAGCAAGATATGAAAGAGCTATCTTTTTTTTTTTTTTTTGGTAGAGACAGAGTCTCACTTTGTCGCCTTTGGTAGAGTGTCGTGGCAGCACACAGCTTACAGCAACCTCCAGCTCTTGGGCTTAGGCGATTCTCTTGCCTCAGCCTCCCGAGTAGCTGGGACTACAGGTGCCCATCACAACGCCTGGCTAGTCTTTTGGTTTTTTACAGTTCGGCCGAGGTCAGGTTTGAACCCGCCACCTTCGGTATATGGGGCCCACGCCCTACTTGCTGAGTCACAGGCGCCGCCCTGAAAGAGCTATCTTTTTAAAAAGATGAGACGAAGACATATGTACTTATGCATACACACATATAGAAAGTATATTTCTCTCCACGCACCGTGGCTCATGGCTGAAATCCTAGCACTCTGGAGGCCAAGGTAGGAGGATCACTTGAGCTCAGGAATTTAAGACCAGCCTGAGCAAGAGCAAAACCCTGTCTCTACTAAAAATAGAAAAATTAGCTGGGCATCTTGGCAGGCATCTATAGTCCCAGATACTCGGGAGGTAAAGGCAGGAGAATCGATTAAACCCAGGAGTTCGAGGTTGCAACGAGATAGGCTGAGTCCATGGCACTCTACCAGGGCAAAAGAACAAGACTCGGTCTCAAAAAAAATCCAAACCCCCAAAGTATATTTCCAAAAGGCTATGAAAGTAAAGGGGGAGAGCAATGCCTGAGCCGAAGGAAGAGGAGAAGAAGTCCACTTGCTTCCTCATCCTTTGATAACTCTGAATCTTTTCCCACATGCACCTGTGAGAGTGACCTCATTTTTATTTTTAGGTACTTATCAGGAATCCTCTATGGGGGCGCTCTCTGATAGCACTTTCTGTGATGATGAAATTGCTCCTGTCTGCCACATGCAGTGTGATTGGGTGCCGCTAGCTCAATGGGGCTAGTTCCACTGAGAAAGAGAATTTTCAATTTTATGTAATTGTCTTCTGTTTAAATGTAAATAGCCACATGTGACTGACCACTAGTGACCAGATTGGACAGAGCTGCTGGGTAGCACAGCAGAAAACATTTTAGGATAAAATATTAGGGAAAGAGGGTGGCGCCTGTGGCTCATCAAGTAGGGCATCAGCCCCATATACTGAAGGTGATGGATTCAAACCCAGCCCCAGCTGAACTGCAAAACAAAAAAATAGCCGGGTGTTGTGGTGGGCGCCTGTAGTCTCAGCTACTTGGGAGGCTGAAGCAAGAGAATCATCTAAGCCCAGGAGCTGGAGGTTGCTGTGAGCTGTGACGGCATACACTCTACCGAGGGCCATAAAGTGAGACTCTGTCTCTAAAAAAAAAAAAAAAAAAAATTAGGGAAAGAGAGCCAGGTTCCAGAGTCAATGTAGAGTTTGCAGAAATTATGTTGCCTTTTTTTTTTTTTTAAAGTAGATGTACGGGGAGGAAAAACACATGATGAAGACTAGACCAAAATACACCCAGGGACTGAGACTGATGGTTAGTATTCTTCCTCCAAATATTCTGTATTAAGAATGTGCCAGGCTCAGCATCTGTGGCTCAAGCGGCTAAGGTGCCAGCCACATATAGCTGAGCTGGCAGGTTGGAATCCAGCCAGGGCCCGCCAAACAACAATGACGGCTACAACCAAAAAATAGCCAGGCATTGTGGCAGGTGCCTATAGTCCCAGCCACTTTGGGAGGCTGAGGCAGGAGGATTGCTTGAGCCCAAGAGTTTGAGGTTGCTGTGAGCAGCACTCTAGTAAGGGTGACCAAGTGAGACTTTGTCTCAAAAACAAATAAACAAAGTTGGGGCTGTAAGTCCCTCTCTGCCCTCCTGGGGAATAAGTTTTATCTCTCTGAATGTTTGATTACTCATCTGCAAAATGGGAACATCATCATGCCTCCCAGGTGCTGACAAGCAGTTTTCAAAGAGTGCTCATTCAGGGGTCTTGGAGGTCAGCCCCCTGACCATGGTAATAGTACAACGTCATTTGACTTTTTTCCCTGAGTTGACATTTGAACTGATGGTACAGGCTGCTGGTGCCTTAGCAGGAATCAAAACAGTGGCACTTTGTGCTCACCAAAAAAGTAGGAGAAAAGCCAGTTTCACTTAAGGATGCACTTAATGAAGCTTCATGAAACAGTCAAATTACTATTTTTTTTTTTTAGAGACGGAGTTTCACTTTGTCACCCTTGGTAGAGTGCTGTGGTGTCACAGCTCACAGCAATCTCCAGCTCTTGGGCTTAAGCGATTCTCTTGCCTCTGCCTCCCAGGTAGCTGAGACTACAGGTGTCTGCCACAATGCCTGCCTTTTTTTGTTGTTGTTGCAGTTTGGCCGGAGCTGGGTTGGAACCCTCCACCCTTGGTATATGGGGCTGGGGCCCTACTTGCTGAGCAATAGGCGCCGCCCAGAATTACTAATTTTTTTTTTTTTTTTGAGACAGAGCCTCAAGCTGTCACCCTGGAAAGAGTGCCGTGGCATCACAGCTCACAGCAACCTCCAATTCCTGGGCTCAAGCGAGTCTCCTGCCTCTGCCTCCCAAGTAGCTGGGACTACAGGCACCCGTCACAACGCCTGGCCATTTTTTTTTTTTTTTTTTTTTGGTTGCAGCCGTCATGTTGTTTGGACCCAGGGGCTGGATTCGAACCCACCAGCTCAGGTGTGCATGGCTGGCCCCTTAGCCCGTTGAGCCACAGGCGCCGAGCCAGAATTACTAATTTTTTAAAAATCTCAACGAGTCAATCTCAGTATGACTTTTTCCCCTTTATTTTGTATTGTTTTACTTCCCCCAGTTTTATTATGATATAACAACAAATACAAATTGTATATTGATATTCACTGTATGTATACATTGTGGAACAATTCAGTCAAGCTAATTAACATATCTACCACCTCATATATTTATTGTTTTTTTGTGTGTGTGTGGTGAGAACATTTAAGATCTACTATCTTAGCAAATTTCAAGTATACAACACAATCATTTTGTCATATTATTTTCAAGTTTACATCCAGTAAAATTGATTTTTACATTATGTGTGGTGAGTTTTTTTACTTGTTTTTTGTTGTTTTGTTTTTAACTTTTTTTTTTAATTTTAGGACATTATGGGGGTACAAACATTTTCATTATATACTTTGCTTTGTATATTTTAAGTCAAATTATAGACGTGCCCTTCACCCAGAAAGTGTGCGATGTACCCACGGTGGGTGGGTATTTACTTGTTCCCTCTCCACCTGTTCCCTACTTGAATTTTGTTGGTTTTACCTCCCTAAGAGCACACAGGTGTTGATTAAATAGTTTCAATTTAGCATTGAGTACAAATGGTGTTTGTTTTCTCATTCTTACAATACTTCACTTAGGAGAATGTCTCCAAATTCCATTCAGTTTGTTATAAAAGATACTAGGTCACCATCTTTTTTAATGGCTGAAGTAGTATTCCATGGTATACATACATGGTGTTTTATTGATCCATTCAAAATCCATTTATGTATTGATGTGCTCTTGCGTTGTGAATTGTGCTGCTATGAAAATTCAACTCCAAGTATCATTATTATAAATTGTCTTTTTTTCCCTTTGGGTAAAAAAATATCTAGCAGAGGGATTGCAGGATCAAATGGTAGGTATAATTTAAGTTCTTTGATGAATCTACTCAAAAAATTTAAAGTAGACCTACTGTTTGTTTTTTTGGAGACAAGGTTTCACTTTGTCACCCAGGTTGGAGTGCAATGGTGTGATCATAGCTCACTGCAGCTTCAAACTCCTGGGTTTAAGCAAACCTCCTGCCTCAGCTTCCTTGGTATCTGGGACTACAGGTGTGCCCCACCATGTCTAGCTAATTTTTTTTAGAGACAGGGTCTTGCTATGCTGTCTAGGCTGGCCTTGAACTCCTCTGCTTGAGTGATCCTGCCCCAGGTTGCTGGGCAAAACCGAATAATTCTATTATCCCCTAAAAACGTCCCCTAAAAAAGCTCCCTCACGCTGTCCCTTGAACTCACCACCCTCCAACCCTTGGCAACCACTGATGTATTGTTCTCTGTCACAACTGCCTTTTGGAGAGTGCCAAATGAATGGAATCATATAGTATTCACATAACCTTCAGAAACAGGTTTCTTTCACCAAGCATAAAGCCTTCCAGATTTATCCATATTGCTGCATGTATCAAAAGCACTCTCAGCTTGGTGCCCATAGCACAGTGGTTAGGGCACAAGCCACATACACCGAGGGTGGTGGGTTCGAATTCAGCCTGGGCCTGCCAAACAACAATGACAACTACAACAAAAAAATAGCAAGGCGTTGTGGCAGGTGCCTGTAGTCCCAGCTACTTGGGAGGCTGAGGCAAGAGAATCGCTTAAGCCCACGTTTGAGGTTGCTATGAGCTGTGACGCTACAGCACTCTACCAAGAGCGACATAGTGAGACTCTGTCTCATAAAAACAAACAAACAAAAAAAGGTTTGGCGCCTGTAGCTCAAGCGGCTAAGGCGCAAGCCACATACACCAGAGCTGGCGGGTTCGAATCCAGCCTGGGCCTGCCAAACAACAACAGCAACTACAACCAAAAAATAGCCAGCCATTGTGGATGGCACCTGTAATCCCAGCTACTTGGGAGGCTGTGGCAAGAGAATTGCTTGAGCCCAGGCGTTGGAGGTTGCTATGAGCTGTAATGCCATAGCACTCTATCCTGGGCAATAGCTTGAGGCTCTGTCTCAAAAAAAAAAAAAAAAAAAGCACTCGCCTTTTTTATTGGCATAAGTTTTATGTTATTATTATTTATGAATTTACCATATATTAGTCTCTCTCTTTCCATTCCCCTACAGAAGAGCATTTGGGTGTTATATTAATTTCCTATGGTTGCCATAACAAAATACCACAAACTAGGTGGCTTCAAACAATTGAAATGTATTCTCTCACAGTTCTGGAGGCCAGAAGTCCAGACTCAAGGTGTCAGCAGGGTCACACTCCCTCTGAAGACTCTATGGGATGATCCTTCCTTGCCTCTTCCAGCTTCTAGTGGAGACCATCACTCCTTGACATTCCTTGGCTTGTAGACACATCAGTCCAATCTCTGCCCCCATTATCACATGGTGTTCTCTGTGTGTGTGTCTAAATTTTCCTCTTCTTATATGGACCCAGTCATTAAGGCCCACCCAAATGAACTCATCTCAATCTGATGATATCTCTGTTACAGTCTGAATGTTTGTGTTATCCTCCCTCCAATTCCCATGTTGTTACCTAATCACCCTTTCTTTCTTTCTCTCTCTCTCTCTTTCTTTCTTTTCTTTTTTCTTTTTTTGTAGAGACAGAGTTTCACTTTATTGCCCTCGGTAGAGTGTCGTGGCGTCACACAGCTCACAGCAACCTTCAACTCCTGGGCTTAGGTGATTCTCTTGCCTCAGCCTCCTGAGTAGCTGGAACTACAGATGCCCGCCACAAGTCTGGCTATTTTTCTGTTTTGCAATTTGGCCGAGGCCGGGTTTGAACCCGCGACCTTTGGTATATGGGGCCGGGCCCTACTCAATGAGCCACAGGCATGGCCTCTAATCACCATTTCAATAGTACTTAGGAAGTGGCCCTTTGCAAGATGATTAAGTCATAAGGCTACAGCCCTGATAAATGGAATTAGTACCCTTATAGGCCTTGTAGGTGGTGCCAAGAGCTGTCTTCCCTGCTTCTGCCATGTAAGAACACAGCTAGTAAACTATAAATTAAAATGTCTATTGTTCATAGTGAGACTTCATGTCTGTAAAAAATAAAAAAATCAGCAGAGGACAATACAATTGTCCCAGCTACTTAGGAGGCTGAGGCAGGAGGATCACTTGAGCCCAGGACTTTGAAGTTGCTGTGAGCTACAATAATGCCACTACATTGTAGCCTGAGCAACACAGTGAAACCACGTCTCAGATAGATAGATAGATAGATAGATAGATAGATAGATAGATATTCTGTTGTTTATAAACCATTCAGTGTAGGCAGTTTGTTATAACAGCCTGAATAGGCTTTAACAATCTGCAGTGGGCTGGATATGGTGGCTCACTCTTATATAATTCTAGCACTTTGGGAGGTTGTAGTAGGAGAATTGCTTAAGCTCAGGAGTTTCAGACTAGTCTGAACAAAATGAAGACCCTGTCTCTAAAAAAACTAGAAAAATTAGCCAGGGGGTGGGGTGTGTGTGTGCCTGTAGTCCCAGCTACTCAAGAGGCTGAGGCAGGAGGACTGCTTTGAGCCCAGGAGTTGAAGACTGCAATGAGCTGTGATGATAGCACTGTACTCTAGCCAGAGTGACAGAATGAGACTCTGTCTAAAAAAAAGAAACCATCTGCAACCATCTTATCTCCAAATATGGTTCTGGGGGTTATGGCTTCAATATGTCATTTGGAGAGGCTACACAATAATTCACTCCATAACAGAAGAATGCATGGCTTTTTAATATTCTGAGTGATGAAATGGGAAGTCCACATAAAGCTCTCCTGCTAAGCATTAAATCCATGGTCATCTCTAGAAAAAGCCTTGAGTGAATGTTTACCATCTTGAACTGGCAGCCCTTTCCAAGAGATACCATTTTTAACAGAAGTGTCTGACAAACTATGATTCAGACTTGGCTGTTTGGCAGACATTTTTTAAAAAATGAACAAAATGAGCCTGTCACTTTCAGGAAAACAACTGTCAGTATTTGTTGCCAATGAAGCTTTCAAGGGAAAGAGAATTTTGAAAAACTTGGAACTGCTACTGAGAGTTTGACAGCTTTGAGAGACTTTTTTATACTGGTAGTCCAGCTGCTCAGGAGGCTGAGACCAGAGGATTGCCAGAGGTTTAAGATGAGCCTGGGTAACATAGCAAGACTCTGCCTCTAAATAAATAAAAGAAAATAATTTTAAATGTTTTTCTGATGAGATGGGTGACAATATAAACATCTGGGATTTTTTAATATTGAATAATGAAATGTGACAACATCTGCATCAGTCAGTGAACCAATATTTTCTAAATGATCGGTGCATGGTTTTATTTAACTAATTGTAGTGTTCATTTCTTCTATGAATTATCAAAAAAAAATTTTTTTTGAGACAGAGTCTCACTTTGTCACCCTGGGTAGAGTGCAGTGGCGTCACAGCTGATGGCAACCTCAAACTCCTGGGCTTAAGCAATTCTCTTGCTTCAGCCTCCCAAGTAGCTGGAACTATAGGTGCCAACCACAACGCCTGGCTATTTTTAGAGACAAGGTCTTGCTCTGGTTCAGACTGGCCTCGAACCTGTGTGCTCAGGCAATCCACCTGCCTCCGCCTCCCAAGTACTGGGATTACAGGTGTGAGCAGCTGCACCTGGCCCGAATTAACAAATTTTCTTTCTTTTTTTTTTTTTGAGACAGAGCCTCAAGCTGTCGCCCTGGATAGAGTGCTATGGCATCACAGCTCACAGCAACCTCTGATTCCTGGGCTCAAGCGAGTCTCCTGCCTCTGCCTCCCAAGTAGCTGGGACTACAGGCGCCTGCCACAACGCCCAGCTATTTTTTGGTTGCAGCCGTCATTGCAGTTTGGCGGGCCCGGCTGCATTTGAACCCGCCAGCTCAGGTGTAAGTGGTTGGCGCCTTAGCCTGTTGAGCCACATGCGCCGAGCCCAAAGTTTCTTTTTTTTTTATTAGTTTTTTTTTTTTTAGACAGAGCCTCAAGCTGTCACCCTTGGTAGAATGCTGTGGCATCACAGCTCACAGCAACCTCCAACTCCTGGGCTCAAGTGATTCTCCTGCCTCAGACTCCCAAGTAGCTGGGACTACAGGCGCCTGCCACAACACCCGGCCATTTTTTGGTTGCAGACATCATTGTTGTTTGGTGGGCCCAGGCTGGATTCGAACCTGTCAGCTCAGGTGTACATGGTTGGCGCTTTAGCTGCTTGAGCCATAGGCGTTGAGCCCCAAATTATCAAATTTTTAATGTTAGAATCTTAAAAATCATCTAGTCCATGGCCAGGAGCAGTGGCTCAAGCCTGCAATTCCGGCACTCCAGGAGACAAGGACAGGAGGATTGCTTGAAGGTCAGGAGTTTGAGACCAGCCTGAGCAAGACTGAGACCCTATCACGGCGGGCACAATGGCTCATGCCTGTAATCCTAGCACTCTGGGAGGCTGAGGAAGGTGGATCACCTGAGCTCAGGAGTTCAAGACAAGCCTGAGCAAGAGTGAGACCCCATCTCTACTAAAAATAGAAAAAACGAAACAAAACAAAAAAACTAGTCAGGCATTGTGGTGGGCACTTTAGTCCCAGCTACTCAGGAGGCTGAGGCAAGAGGATAGCTTGAACCCAAGAGTTTGAGGTTGTTGTGAGCTATGATAATACCATGGCACTCTGCCCAAGGCAACAGAGTGAGATTCTGTCTCAAAGAGAGAGAGAGAGAGACTCTGCTCTACAAAAATATTAGAAAAGTTAGCTGTGTTGATGCACCATGCAGTCCCAGTTACTCAGAAGGCTGAGGCAGGAGGATCACTTGAGCCAGGGGGCTTGAGGCTGCAATGAGCTATGATGATGCTATTGTACTCTAGCCCAGGTGACAAAGTAAGACCCTGTCTCAAAAAAAAAAGAAGAAAAGAGGGAGGAGGACATATGGCAGAAGGAGGGAGGGTAGGAGGCAGGATCTTACCTAATGTGTACATTGTAAGGGTGTATAACACACCCCCTGGGTGAGGGGCTCTTCTACAAATGGAGAACAATGTTACCTAAATATTGTACCCTCATATTAATTTGAATAAAGTTAAAAAAAAAAAAGAAAAAAATCACATAGTCCAGAAGTTGGCAAACCTGTGCTGCAAATGGCCAAATAGTATTTTCAGCTATGTGGGCCAAATGGTCTGTTGAAATGACTAAACCCTGCTATTATAGCACAGGAGCGGTTATAATGATATGTAAACAAATGAAATGTGTGCTAATAAAACTTTATTTACAAATACAAGTGGGGGTCTGATTTGGCCCATGGGCCATAGTTTACCTAATCTTGACCTAGTCCAACATTTTCATTTGACCAGAGTGGTTCATTGAAGGTCAAACAGCACATTAGTAGCAAAACCACAACTCATGCTCAGGCCTGCCACATCTGTTGTTGTGCCCTCACTTTGACCTCTCAGCTAACTTCTACCGACTCAATTAGGTGTTCATTTCCTCCGTTTATTGAGCTGGGACTTTCCCCAGATGCCTCCTGGTAGGTGCCAGCAAGAAAGCACAGTGTAAATGCACTTATAACCACCCACATCTGTAGTAGCTGCAGGATGGTGACCTGAGAAATGTGGGAAGGGAACTTACATTTGCTAATGTCTGCTCAGTGCCAAGGATCACATTAAACTCTTCCTGTGTGTATCTTACACATCCCTAAAGAGAATCAGAAAAGTGAAATATACAGGAAAAAGCCTAGGCTTTGGAATTAGTTGGGCTTGGATTTTAACTGTGACCCATTGTTAATAATATGACCCATGTTTACTCAATTCACCACTGAACCTCCATTTTTTCCATACAATGAGGATAACAGACCACCTGTGTGTAAAATATCTGCTTAAGTACTTGGTATGTTGTGTGTGCTTAAATTGAGAAATTTCTAAGCTCAACCATAGCCTGCAACAACTTCTAAAATGGCCTCTGTTGGTTCTCATCTCCTGGTACTCACTTTTCCTTGTGTAATGGTGGTGATTTGCTTCTAACAGATATAATCCAACAAATGTGATGAAAGGTGGTTTCTTAAAAAAATTAAACATTGAATTATCATGTGATACAGCAATTCCACTTCTGGGTGTTTACCAAAAAGAATTGAAAGCAGAGTCTCAAAGAGATTTTGTACACCCAGGTACAAAAGACAGAGGCAACCCAAATGTCTGCCAACAGAAAATGAATGGATAAACAAAGTGTGGTATATTCACACAGTGGAATATTACTATTCAGACTTTATTTATTTTGAGACAGGGTTTCATTCTGTTGCTTGGGCTAGAGTGCAGTGGTATGTTCATAGCTCACTGCAGCTTCCAACTCAGGGCTGAAGCAATCCTCCTTCCTTAGCGTCCCGAATACCTGGGTTTGCGGGCACATGTCTGGCTGACTTCTTCTTTTCCCTAAAGATGCCTGTCTAAGCCTATGTAAATATGCTCAGAACACTTAGATGTTCAGCAAAATCATCTAATACAAAGCCTATTTCATAATAAGGTGTTGAAGCTGGGCAAGGTGGCTCACACCTATAATCCCAGCCCTTTGGGAGGCAGAGGCAGAAGGATCCCTTGAGGCCAGGAACTCAAGACCAGCCTAGGCAACACAATGAGACCCTTGTGAAAAAAGCAAAGACATAAATACAATTTTTAACAAATATAAAAGTGTTAAATACCTCATGTAATTTATTGAATACTTTATTGAAATTGAAAAACAGGCTGGATGCAGTGGCTTATGCTTGTAATCCTAGCACTCTGGGAGGCCCAGGCACGTGGACTGCCTGAGCTCACAGGTTCAACACCAGCCTGAGCAAGAGCAAGAATCCCGTCTCTAAAAATACCTGGGCGTCATGGTGGCAGCTACTTGGGAAACTGAGGCAAGAGAATCACTTGAGCCCAAGAGTTTGAGGTTGCTGTGAGCTATGACAAAGTGAGAGGGTGACAAAGTGAGACTCTGTCTCTAATAATAATAATAATAAATATATTAAAAAACAGAATGGTTTATGGTTTCTACTGAAAGTGGATCATTTTCACACCATCATAAAGTTGTCAAATTCATAGTGACAGAAAGTAGAATGGTGGTGCCATGGGGTGGGGAATGGGCAATGGGAGGTTAGTGTTTCATGGGGACAGAGTTTCCGTTTTGCAAGATGAAAGAGGTTGGAGATGGATGGTGGTGATGTTTGCACAACTGTGTGAACATAGTTAATGCCACTGAACTGTACACTTAAAAATGGTTAAGATGGCAAATTTTATGTTGTGTATTTTACCACAGATTTTTAAAAAGGCAAAAAGAACCTTTCTCTCAGTCCTAAACTGAGGAAGTTACTGAGTGTGACCCCTGCAGCTAAAATTATCCTGGACTTGAGAACTAGCCATCTGAGTTCTCACACCTACACAGGCACGGCAGGGCCAGCCTGTTCTAGCAATCATCCCCCCCGCTGGCCAGTGGTTTGCATGCCTCCTTCCCAGAATAGGCAAGGAGGCTATTTTGGTACAATCTGTTCTCTCAGAAAATGAGATCTCAGAACATTCAGGGAGTGGACTTATTGCCAACACTCATTGGGTGCTAGATAAACCCAAGCAGAAGCTCTCCAGGGATTTTTACAAGAGCTGGTTTTTGCAATCCCAACTCCAGATCTCCTCTTGTGCCAAGGGAGATCTACTCTTTCTAACCATCGTAAGAGGAAAACTGAGGCACTGAGGAATTACTTGTCCAATGTCACATATCTGGGAGGTGAAAAGCCAGGATTTGAACAAATTTGAGGGATGTCTCACACTTTGTGATGTATTCTCCTTATTGTTTTTGTGCTTTCTTTCTGCAGTAAATGTGATTGTGATTGCTTTGTATTTGTGATCGCTTTGTCATCGGTTAGGCACCAGTGCTCATTCTTGGGAGCCAAGAAATTGCAAACATCCACCTCAGGAAGGTCCAGCACCCATATTTAAAATGTAAAATTTGATAATTTCAGACGTGCACACAGACCCATAAAACCCGTACCACAATCTAGACAGTCAACAGATCCATCACCCCAGTTTCCTTGTGACTTCAAATTCCTTCCTCCTGACCCTTCTCAGTCCCCTTTCTCCAAACACTCACTGATCAGATTTCTGTTCTATAAATTAGTTTGCCTTTTCTTTCTTTCTTTTTTTTGACAGAGCCTCAAGTTGTCACCCTGGGTAGAGTGCTGTGGCATTGCAGTTCACAGCAACCTCAAACTCCTGGGCTCAAGTGACTCTCCTGCCTCAGCCTCCCAAGTAGCTGGGACTATAGGCGCCCACCACAATGCCTGGCCATTTTTTGGTTGCAGCCATCATTGCTGTTTGGTGGCCTGGCCTGGATTCTAACCCGCCAGCTCAGGTGTATGTGGCTGCCGCCTTAGCCACTTGAGCCACAGGCACTGAGCCTAGTTTGCCTTTTCTACATAATACAATCTTATATAAATTGACTCATACAGTACACAATCTTTTTTTTTTTTTTGGTGGAGACAGAGTCTTACTCTATCGCCCTCAGTAGAGTGCTGTGGAGTCACAGCTCACAGCAACCTCCAACTCTTGGGCTTAGGTGATTCTCTTGCCTCAGCCTCCCAAGCAGCTGGGACTATAGGCGCCCACCACAACACCTGGTTAATTTTTGATGCAGTTCGCTGGGGCCAGGTTTGAACCCCCCACCCTCGGTATATGGGGCCGGTGCCCTACTTGCTGAGCCACAGGCGCCGCCCATACACCATCTTTTTTGTATGACTTTTTTCACCCATCATGATGTATTTGAGGCTCATTCATGGTGCTGAATGTTCACCCCTTTTCAGTGCTGAGCACTGTGCCATTATAGGGACGGAGCACAGCTGTTCATTCACCTTTATTTTTTTTGAGGTCTTGCTCTGTCAGCCAGCCTAGCTTGATCACAGCTTACTGGAACTGCAAACTCCTGGACTCAAGCAATCCTCCTGCCTCCTCCCAAAGTACGGGACTACAGGTGTGAGCCACCATGCCCAGCCTTATTACTGGGTTTTGAGAACTCTTTCAATATTCTGGGTACATCCCCTTTATCAGATGCATGGTTTGCAAAGATTTTCTCCCAGTCTGTGCTTCGTCTTTCACTCTCTTGACAAGGTCTTGCATAGGACTCTAAGTTGCAAATTACATCTGCCCTGACTCATCCTCCCACTTGTCCCTGAAGGAGCAAACAGTCTCAGATTGGGGGGGGACTACTTGGCCTGGTGGTAATGGAGTGGAGATTCAAACCCAGATCCACTTGACCTCAATCCTACAGACCTCATCCATTGTCACCATCTCACCCTGTGATCAGGGACTGCCACAAGCATCTCTGAGGATACAGACCCCAGAGTGTCCACACATCTTGGGGCCAAAAAGCCTAGAAATGAATCAGACAAGTCATGAGGGTTCAGTCACAATGATTTATTGGCTGATGCCTCATGCCAAGCTTTGATGGACATGCAAGAGGATGTCCTTTTGGGCCTTATCACCTCAGGACCCACCCAACTCCCAGGTATCACTGGAACAAGGCACTTTCTCAATCTGGGCAACATCTTGGACCCGAACTCGGTCTGGGTCCAAACCTCACCTGAGATTTGCTATGCTAACCGCATCTACCTTCTAGGACATACTGGGTGAGGTGTCCAGGAGGGACCCTTCAGCCATCACCCCCCTTACCCTGAAGGAAGTTCTCAGCAGCAGCAGCAGCACAAGACTTAACTCAGAGTAGATAGGTTATCAATGTTTGTTGAATGACTGAATGAGTGACAATAGACTCCTACATGATGGAGGCCTGATACTTTCAGGTCCCTACTGTGAGTGCTTGTAGCCTCTTGATAAAGCTGGCTCTTGGAAACACTGCCCAGCTGACTGAATTTCTTTGGTTTAGGGGCAGCCTGAAGCCAATAGAACAGAACAAGCCTATGCACACTATGATCTCTGCAGCCTGCCCTGGACACGTCTACTTAGGGCCTTCTTTGTGCTGGCTAACTTGTGATGTTCTCTGATCCACAAACACAAATGATCTAAAGTGCAAAGCCATTTTTGCTTTTTTTTTTTTTTTTTTAAGAGGCAGAGTCTCACTTTATCGCCCTTAGTAGAGTGCCGTGGCGTCACACAGCTCACAGCAACCTCCACCTCCTGGGCTTAGGTGATTCTCTTGTCTCAGCCTCCCAAGTAGCTGAGACACAGGTGCCCGCCACAGCTCCTGGCTATTTTTTTTTGTTGCAGTTCGCCAGGGCCAGGTTTGAACCCGCCACCCTCGGTATATGGGGCTGGCATCCTACCCACTGACCCACAGGTGCTGCTGTGCAAAGCCATTTTCTTTTCTTTTCTTTTTTTTTTTGTAGAGACAGAGTCTCACTTTATCACCCTGGGTAGAGTGCCGTGGCGTCACACTGCTCACAGCAACCTCCAGCTCTTGGGCTTAAGCGATTCTCTTGCCTCAGCCTCCCGAGTATCTTTTTTTTTTTTTTGAGACA
>CAUYON010158675.1:0-10934 GCA_963573935.1 Arctocebus calabarensis | reverse complement strand
AAGAAGAATATGGTCCAGCTCCATCCATGTAAACATGAAAGTGGTAAAGTCTCCATCTTTCTTTAAGGCTGCATAGTATTCCATGGTATGCATGTACCATAATTTATTAATCCATTTGTGGGTTGATACAGAATACAGAATGCAGAATACAAATGTCTTCATACAATAACTAAGAAAATGCCATGAAGGGTATGTTAAAGAGTTTGATGAAAACACTTCAGATTGTATATGAAACTAGCACATTGTACCCCTTGAGTGCACTAATGTACGCAGCTATGATTTAATAAAAAAAAGAAAGGAAGAAGAAGAAAGATTTAGGTCAAGACGTCAAGGATGTGTAGGACTCAGCAAGGCAAGGGGGAAGTGGGGAGAGAGGAACCAGCACAAAGCCTGGGAGCCTGGAGCCACAGCAGGTGTCCTATGCAAGGCAAGTAACGATCAAGAGGTGGGAGTGGGAGGAGGACACAGGTGATAGCTCCCAGCCATGTTCTTTCTGACAGTGCAGATGTACACACGCCCTTCTTAGAGGTTAAAACATGAGGCATTTATGAGTTAATGAAAGGCCAGGAGTGTTGATAACTTCTTCTCTTAATCAGGGACATCTAAAATGCTGGAATTTGAGAGTCGATGAGGTATAGTCCTGAGTCAGCCGAGAGAAAGCAGCTGTCAAATGCACACTCTGGCTCACTGGACTGGAAACAGCTACCTGGATCCAAATTCAGGTTTCCTAGCTCTCTGAATCAGAAACAACAGCAAGCTTCATTAGGGTACTGGATAGACTGGGGAGGTGCTGAGAACACAGGCTTTGGAGTCAGACAGACGTGCACTAGAATCTGGGCACTGTCATCGACCAGCAGTAGCAACCTCTCTGAGTGGTGGATTTTCCTTCTCTGTAAAATGCAGATCATAAATAGTGCTTCTATGAACACAAGTTAGATATCGTATGTAAAGTATTTGATATGTGCCTGGTATGTAGGTGCTCAATAGTTTCTTTTACAGCATCCTTGGAATTATGCTCCATTAAAAAAAAATTGCTAGAATAGTCACATCTGTTCTTTACCCTCAAACCCTCCTGCAGATAGAAGGCCATGGCCTGAAGAAATGGATGTGACCAAGTGATGGTAGCACCACAATTCATGCCTCCTTTACAAATTCTCTCATTATTAGCTTCAAGGTTCATTGCTGGGCCCCGTCTTGTCTTCCCCAGCACCACTGGTGTTATCTGAAATGCAGGATTCACTCTCTCACCATGCTACACCGAACAGTTTAAATAACAGAAAAGGAGATGGAACACACAGACCACACATTAAGTGGGTGATGAATAGTGATAACGGAGACTTCTGGGTAACGTTCCTCAGAAAACCCTTTCCAGTGCTACAGCTTGGAGCAGAGGGTCCATGCATGAAGATGGGGGATGACACAGAGAAACTCGGAGGAAGAGAGGATATGCCCAGGGCGGGAAGAGGCTGGGGGCAATTTGCAGAAGCCATGGAAGGAGAGAAAACTTCCTTCACGTTTCTGGTATTGCACAGATGGGGCAGTTGCAGTTAGGAACAGGGCTGTTGCAAGCTGCTCAGCACCATTGACTGGTGTAGAACCTTCATGTAAAACGCAAACTCGGAGCGGGTAGGGTTGGAGGCACGGAGAATTGCCTGCTACTTACACAAAAGGCCGTATGCACAGAAAGGCCTGTGCTGATGCAGCTCAGCAGGGGATTCGGAAGCAGATCAGAAGCAGGGCAAGGAAAACATTGAAGAAACTGAAAAAGATCAGAGTAGCTACATTTCCTTCAGTCACACTTGGCTGGGGCTTTGCCAGTGTCTTAGTACAGAGGGGCTGGAAGTTCATAGCCTAATATTTACAGCTTGCTGCATAAATAATTATGCCTAAATTAACTGTTTATTAAACAGTTTATAGTTCATTGCCTAACAAAGGATAAGTCATTCAAATTAGTCTGTGTGTTGTTTTTATAAAACCCCGAGTGACAATCTTCCAGGTTGGGTTGTAGAGGAGTGTAGGGGCTGGGAGGACCCAGTGGACATCTGGTGACAAGAGTCCTTGAAGGTCATGGGAAGTATTCTGTTTACTCAAAGTGCTTACAATGGCTTCCAATGCCCTGTGTCATCTGCTTGGATCTCTTCTCTGAGCTCATTCATTAATCTTTCTGTTGTGCACGCCACTCTAACCATGCTTGTCTCTACATTCTCTCTCAGGCAAACTGGCCATACTTCCTGCCAGGGTCTTTGCGCTAGCTGTGTCCTCTGCCCACAGGGCCCCATACTCACCTTTCAGCATGGCCAATTCTTTCATCCCCTTGCACTGTTTGCTCAGATCTTAGCCTCTCGATCAACCTACCTTGACCACATATTCAGAATGGCCACCATCTCCTCACTTCCCACATGAGCAATCTTGATCCTGTTTATGCTACCTCTACTTTTTAATAGAAATTATCTGCCTTTAACATACTTGATACCTTTTTATTTATTATATTTATCATACATACTATTGTCTGTTTTTCCTTGCTCACATGTCCCCTCCATGGGGGCTAGGATGTGCATTCCTTTTGTTTGTTAATACTCCCAAGCAGCTACATCAGTTCCTGGCACGTATTTGGCACTAAGTAAATATTTGTTGAGTGAATAAATAA
Source organism: Arctocebus calabarensis (assembly GCA_963573935.1). Taxonomy (NCBI): domain Eukaryota; kingdom Metazoa; phylum Chordata; class Mammalia; order Primates; family Lorisidae; genus Arctocebus; species Arctocebus calabarensis. The sequence goes on along the minus strand of CAUYON010158675.1, from coordinate 8,287 downwards.
ATATTCTGAGTGGCACTTGTGAAGGCCTGTGGGCCATGCACTCCACGTGGATGCTGGGAGTGCCTGGAAGATTTTGGAATGAAGTTCTATGAGAGACCACTCCAGTAAGAGGAACTGGACTTCTTTTAAAGAAGAGAGGGCAGGTCTATTAGACTCCACATGTTTCAAACTGAGCCTATCACCGTGTCTTCCAAACTGGGTTCTGCTGTCTGTTCAGCTGCTCAAATTGAAAAATCTGGGTCTCATCTGTGATGATTCCCTTTCATTTATCATCTGTATGAATCCGTGTACAAACCTTGTTGATTTTATCTTCTCATTCTGGAAGGATTGTTGTCCAACACCTCTTCTGCCATCAGGGCTTCTTCTCACTGAATACTTGAAAGTCATTTTGGATGAATATATAATCCTTGGTGCAAACTTCATTTTTTTTGAGTATTTGAATATGTAACTATTTTTTTTTTTCTGGTGTAAAGTATGACTTCAAAAATATCTGCACTTATTTCTAGATGAACAAAGGATTCTTTTCTTCTTTTTTCCTTTCTTTCTCTCTTCTTTCTTTTCTTTCCTTTCTCTTCTCCAATAGTCTTACTAAAATGTGCCTCACATATTAGTTTTTGTGTACGTAATGTGCTCTTTCACTGTGCATTTTAAAATCTTTTTGACTCACAGTGAAGTGTTCCTACTTAAAGTTCTTTGCATTGATTCTATTTCTATGCTTTTGGTTTCTTCCTCAGAAATTTTTATTTGTTAGGTCTTCTTTTTTTTTTTTTATTGAATCATAGCTGTGTACTTTAGTTCAATCATGGGGTACAGTGTGCGGGCTTCACATGCAATCTGAGATATTTTTATCAACCTGATTGACATAACATTCATGAGATTTTCTCGTTTACTATGTGAAAATATTTTTGATCCATATTTAGAAGTTTTCTCCTGACCCTTCGAATATGTACCACACATGTGATCTCACCCATTGTCCTATCTCCCCCCACCCTCTCCCTCCCCTTCCCTCCCTCTCCCCTTTCCCCATCTTCCTGTGCAATAAATGGGTTGTAGCCTTCACTTGAATGATAAAGAATTTGTCTCATATTAGGGGTGTATACATTGGATACTTTTTGTTCCATTCTAGAGATACTTTGCTAAGGAGAACATGTTCCAGCTCCATCCATGTAAAAATGAAAGAGGAAGAGTCACCATCTTTCTTTAAGGCTGCGTAATATTCCATGGTATACATGTACCACAGTTTATTAATCCATTCGTGTATCAATGGGCTCTTGGGCTTCTTCCATGACTTAGCAATTATGAATTGGGCTGCAATAAACAATCTGGTACAGATATCTTTGTTGTTCTGTGATTTTTGGTCATCTGGATATATACCCAGTAAATTATGCTTGACACATGCTAGGGGAAATATCCAGCAGCAATAATAGCTAAGATGTCTTCTACGGGTATTTTACTTATTCATTCAACAAATGTTTATTCACTACTCTACTGCTAGGCACCAGCAATAGAGTAAGGAACAAGTGGGGAAAGATCCTTGTCCTCTAAGTACAGCTGTCCTAGTAAGGCATTTATATTATTGTGAGGATCTTCATGTTCTTAGAATATTTGCACAGAGAAGTCTCAGAGATGGCTATGCCTTTACCTTACGGAGAGCATCTCCACCACTAAGCCAATCACAGGCAGGGTGATAAATGGAGTGAGACCCACAGTCAAGATTAGGAGACCTGGTTTCAAGGTCTGGCTTCCTGTCTTTCATTTGTTCATACAACAACCACTATGTGCCAAGAATTAGGCGTGGTGCTAGTGATACAGAAATGGCTGGGGGAGAGAGACAGACCATTGAGGTGCAATGTGCTAGATGCCATGAAAAAGTCGCCAGCAAAGTGCTTTGGGATTACAGAGGAGGAGAGGTTTGGTCTCTCAGGAAAAAATGTAGACAGCTTCACAGAAAACATAACATTTGAGCTAAGTACCTAAAGAGAAGGTATTTCCTAGGTTAAAAAAAAAGTTGGACTATCTATCTATATATGAATAGATACATTGCATTGGGAGGGGAAGGAAAAAAATCAGCATGGCTAATGAAAATTTCAAGCAGGTGGGAGAAGTTTAAGGAACACATATTGGCCAAAGATATATCCCTGTATTTCTAAGATCATTTTACAAACTAGACTCCCATATGTTCATATTTGAATGGCTGAGAGAATCATAAATAAATTTCACCTCCATAGATGCTTCTCTGCTCAGAGTATATGTTCATATGTGTATATAGATACATACTTCAGCTTGCAAAATTTCATAATGAGAAATAACAGGACTGACTTGCTTTTTTACTCAACATTTTGATAGTTTGACTTTAACAATAGTTATTCAGATTTGACTTGGGATATAAAGTATCTTACTTCCTATTGAGACACAAGAATTAGCCTCAAATGACATCACACCGAGCACATTAGAACTTGCATCAGTTATATCCCAAATGCATCAGGGGGTTGTGCACTTGTACTTCCGAAACCTTTGACTTAATTAAATGATGTTTAAATCTATTGCTTCAAACTCATTATGGTAGATGGAAAGCAATATTTTACTGTGAACCAGAGGATGATTGATTACAAGTAAGTAAAGTCTTCTAAAAAACTTCCTAGAGCTCATTCAGAAAGTTGTGATCCAACAATTCCATAGCTTGTCTTCATAAAGGGAACAGAGAAACAATTTTTTTTAATCTATTAATTTGGTAGCCTTAGTGCTGTTTGCCACATAATTTCAGCTTTCTGTATCCTGGGCACATGGTAGTATTACACTTCCTTCAAGAATTTATTCTGGGGCAGCACCTGTGGCTCATGGAGTAGGGCACCGGCCCCATATACTGAAGGTGGCGGGTTAAAACCCAGCCTCAGCCGAATACCAAAACAGAAAAAAAATAGCTGGGTGTTGTGGTTGCGCCTGTAGTCCCAGCTACTTGAGAGGCTGAGAATTCAGCCAAGAGAATCGCCTAAGCCCAGCAGTTAGAGGTTGCTGTGAGCTTTGTGACACCACGGCACTCTACCGAGGGCGATAAAGTGAGACCCTGTCTCTACAGGAAAAAAAAGAATTTATTCTGGACTCTTTCAAGTTTTTTCTCTTCCATTATGTTGGTCAATGACCTGGGTCTAGAGTGGGGCAAGAGAAAGCAATTACCCAGCCACTCTGCAATGGGTATACAAAGCCAATAAGAAATAAACCTTTGCTTCTATAAACCATTAAAATTGGGGGTTGTTTGTTACTAGGTATAATCTAGCCAGCCTGTGCTGACTGAAAAGTTTTACACATTTGAGATTTAAATCAACTATACAGTATTTTATAAGTGTAATTAACCATTCAATGGGCTACATCTTTGATCTTCATGTTCACACCTCCTGGATAGGTAAATATATTTGACAAATAATGACACTGAGTCTCAAAACAGTAAGTCGCAGGCTCAAAATGCAAACCAAATCCTCTTACTCCAAGCTTGGGTCACTATACACCATGACCTCTCCTGTACTGGTAGGGCCAGGTATAGGGCCTGGGTGTCACCTGAGCCTTATAATGTTCAATATCTAGACAGTTGACTTGAATCTCAGCTCAATGCTTTATGGAAGTTGAAATCCCTCCCCCAGAATTTTGCAAATTCCCAGAGGGTTTATATGTGCCTCCGAGGATAATGATTTCTCATTTGAATCTGTCCTGTAAAATGTGAAGCCTGACGTAACGCTGAGCTCCTTCATCATGTCCACAAAAACAAAACAAGCCAAGCAACCAGTGAAAAACCCAATGTACACACACATGCACCCAAAGTGTCAAGTAAAGGGATATAGACTACATCTTGGATCAAATAACCAAAAATCTCCTATTTATTAAACCATTCTCGTCTTTGAAAGTCCTTGCTGCACCCACCTCCAGGGAAGTCATTTTTGTGACCCGTGTTCCACAGAGCACCTAAATTCCCACCTGGCCCAACTTCTTTTTCCTTTGGCTCCTTCTAATGTCTTCCTAGGTTTTCTCTGGAATGCCCAGTTCCTCTCCCTCTGCCATTCAGAGCAAGTGTGCCCTCCCCGGTTCCAGCTTCCTGACTTGCATAGTCAAACTCAGCAAACCACCCTCTTTAACAGCCACTTACGGTTATTTTAAAAAATACTTTTCTCTGTTATATGTAAATGTTTCTTTTCCATCTTCCCTAATGTTATTTATAGCCATTTTAGACAGGAATGTAGAACCAGCTTTAAGGCAATGCCTATTCAATTCTCTTTCTCAATGCCATCCACCATCAGACATGTCCTGAGACTTACGTCAAAGCCAAGAAAGAGGTGGAAATAATTTGGCCCTTGACCTCAAGTTGTTTACCTTCAAACTGAAGATCCGTGATTACTACACATAAACCGGCTGAAAACCTCCCACGTCCTTCCCTGGAGAGTAGCATTTGTGAAGGCAGAAAGAGTTCAGTGAGGAGTTGATGTGGGCAAACGAGGTCTCAGGGAGAGGCTGGGACTTTAGATTGCAGGGATTGGCAGAAATAAAAGATGAGAAAGTTTAATCCGGGCAGGGGATAGAAGTGAGAGGGTGTAAGTATAGACCAGCTGGGGGGAGACATGTGGATGTGTGTAAGCAACACTCCATCCCATCTTCCAACCTCTGGAGTCTCCACTGTCTCTGGAGTCACAGAGCAAAAAAAAGGCACAGTGTGCTCCAAACCTGAATGTTTTTACCTCTTTCATGTCCCATTGGTTCTCTAATGGTGATCCCACCAACCAGGAGTTTATCATGCGCTGGACTGGTGGGCTCTGCCTCTCTAACCTGCCCTTCTTCTGATTACTGAGGGAAAATTAATGAATATCATTTGCTCAATTTTGAGTTTTTCTTCCCTAAATGTTTCAATCCTGTCACACAAGTCTCCATTTGTCAACAATAAAACAAAAGCAAGTTGCAAATAAACGGTAATGGGGAAAAAGAGAAACAGTGGACACCCTTAGTTTTTGTTTCTTTGTTTGTTTGTTCCTCACAAATAGTCATGGAGGTGGGAACTCAGGCTTTGGAGACATTTCTGCTTAAATTCTCATCACTGCCTTGCCCCTATGAACTGTGTGTCCTTCCTTGTGCAAATTATTTAAACCTTTGGATCCTCAGTTCCCTACCTGTAAATTTGAGATATGTATAACTCCCTTTCACAAAGTTGATGTGAGAATTGAGTGTAAATACATCTTGGGATAGGAACAACTCTACCATCAGAAACAATTATAATGATGCAATAATGATGACGGCAGTTAATGTTTTTGACCACTTAGCATGTGGCAGGCATTGATTTATTTATATCAATAAATATGTAGTATTCATTATTATTTTTTATCAGTATTCCTAGTCATAGAACTGTTCCTGATATAAATAACAAAAAGAAATAAATTCTTATGTCACAGCTTTGAAATGAGCTCCATGACTGTCATCTGCCACTTGAAAAACATCTGAGAAACCCAGCACTGCACATCCAAGAAGTTGATGTCACCCTTCCTTCACTTACTCTTGCATACCAATAACTTTCTGTCCAAATTTCAAAATAGAACATTTGCTTCTCATTGGATGAAAATCTTTGTTCTGAAGCCAACAGACCATCTAGGATTCAATCGTTATTCTGGTGTGTACTAGATAAGGAGAAGTCCTAGAGGAAAATGCTGAAGATTTTCTGCTGTTGTTGCTGCACTGGGATTTCTTTATGCATGTGTTACAGACAGGGGCGCCTTTACGTAGTTGTATAGTTCTCAAATGTAATACATTTCAGCGTAGGAATCATGATTAGAGCTTCTTACTATGGCTTCAGATCTTGCCACTTTTAATCACAAGATGAGTTGCTATTAAAATGGAGAAAACTGAACAAGATGCATTGCAAGTCCATTTTCCTATTCTCTCTGGGTAAGCAAATTAATCTTGACATCACCCTCAAAATGAGTACAGTCTGTGCTCAAATGGTTACTCTGAACTCTACTAAAAGTCCTTGTCAAGCATTCTTCTTCATAATACTCATGTGCTAGGATGCTTTCATTAAATCGTCAACCAACCAGGTAGAAAACTTTCAAGAAGAGAGTGATGACCCCTTACAACAGGCTATGTTAGGAATTTTCAAAGATTCTGGTTTATGTAAGGTGAAAGTACAAAATTAAATGAACAATTTATTAAAGCAGCAATTCTTCTCAACCATTAGTCTTTGCTTAGAAATTAACATTTTGCAAATAAAATCAGCATCCTGGAGAGGTGAAAGCTATTTTGCATCACAAAAGTGTCTCTTCTGCTTCAAGACTGAAAACTTAGAAATTTATTAATATATATATTTTAAGATGATCCTGCTTTGGCTTGGCATTCATAGCACAGCAGTTACGGTGCCAGCCACATACACCAAAGGAGGTGGATTTGAACCCAGCTCGGGCTAGCAAAATGACAATGACAACTGCCACAAAAAATAACCGAGCATTGTGACAGGCACCTGTAGTCCCAGCTACTTGGGAGACTGAGGCAAGAGTTTCACAGTTTGAGGTTGCTGTGACCTGTGATACCACAGCACTCTACCAAGGTTGACATAGTGAGACTCTGTCTCAAAAAAAAATTATCCTGCTTCAAAAGCCCATGAAGAACCAACTTCTGCATGGGTACCACTTAATTGAAACAATATGGTTATTTTTAATGACCCAGAAAATTTCTCTGCATCATCAACAGGCTATGAGATTTAGTATCTCAGAGATGAAGAACATGGCTTCTATGACAAGCACTTTCCACAGAGCATGAACAAGTCTTTGAACAACTGTCCTTCCAGATCAAGAAAAGCACCTCAACTCCATAATTTCTGTAGGTGATTTTAGACATAGCAAACCCAACCAAGTTGCACAGACTCACATCACAATACTACCCCCAGAATTATCAAAGTGAAGTACAAGTTCTCCAAAAGGAAAGATTATGCTGATGGGAATGCTCAGACATTCCTCAGACTCTATCAAACTGGAATCCAGAAATACCTGCCCTAGTCTGTTTGGGTTGCTATGAAGAAATACGTGTGGATGGGAAATTTACAAGGGAAAGAAGTTTATTTGGCTCAAAGGCTGCACAAGAAGCCTCCACTCAGCTTCTGATGAGGGCCTCCTGGTGCTTCTGTGCATGGCAGATGGTGATCTCACCTCCAGAGATCACAAGGCAGAGGGGAAGAATAAGAGATAGAGAGGTGAGAGAGAGAGCGCAAGAGAAAGAGAGAGGCAAGGCTCTTCTCAACCACCAGTTCTTTTAAGAACTGAGTGAGAACTCACTCCATTCCTCACCTAGAGAATGACACCTAACCAACCGTTCATAAAGGATCTGCCCCCACAATCCAAACGTCTCCCACCAGGCCCCTCCTCCAGCAATGGGTATCAGATTTCAATATGAGACTTGATAAGGCCAAACTAATCATATGCAAACCATGGCAGTACTCATAACCTGTCATCATGAGTTCTTGATTTTTCAAATGCAGTCATGCGTTGGGTGATGATATTTTGGTCAACAGTGAAGCACATATAAGAGAGTGCCCCATACACTTATAATGGAGCTGAAAAATTCCTGTTCCCTGGTGACATCTTGATAATCCTGACCCTGTAGAGAACTAGGCTAATGCACGTGTTTGTGTCTTCATTTTTAACAAAAAAAGTTTAAAAGCTAACAAAAAATGTTTTAATTTAAAAATAGAAAAAAAGCCAGGCTCAGTGTCTCACCTGTAATCCTAGCACTCTGGGAAGCTCTGGTGGGAGAGTCCCTTGAGCTCAGAAGTTCAAGATTAGCCTCAGCAAGAGCAAGACTCCGACTCTACTAAAAATAGAAAATAATAATCAGGCATTGTGTTGGATGCCTGTGGTTTCAGCTACTCAAGAGGCTGTGGCAGGAGGATTTGTTGAACCAAGGGGTTTGAGGTTGCTGTGAGCTAGGCTATGCCACAACACTCTAGCCTGGGCAACAGAATGAGAAGCTGTCTCAAAAAAATACAATAAAATAAAATGTAATAAAAAATTAAAAAATAGAAAAAATATTAATAAATAAAGATATAGAGAAAGAAAATATTTTTGTATAGTTACAGAAGGTCTTTGTGTTTTAAGCTGTGTTATTTATTTATTTATTTATTTATTTATTTATTTATTTATTTATTTATTTATTTTTTTGGAGACAGAGCCTCGAGCTGTCACCCTGGATAGAGTGCTATGGCATCACAGCTCACAGCAACCTCCAATTCCTGGGCTCAAGCGAGTCTCCTGCCTCTGCCTCCCAAGTA